>PVIR01011139.1:0-47941 GCA_004026965.1 Petromus typicus | reverse complement strand
TTCCCCGGTAACCACATAACAATACTGGGTGTGGAGACCCACACCCAGCAGCAACCAGTACCACATACCACAGTGCCGGGCGTGGTGGCTCACGCCTGTAATCCCAGCACTCGGGAGGCAGAGGCAGGAGGATTGTGATGTGAGTTTGAGGCTGAGCTCAGGGCCAGCCTGAACCACAAAGCGAGACCCCGTCTCAAAAAAACCTAGAAAAAAAAATAAATAAAGGTTTATAGTTTTGTACTCTGGAACTTTTGGTGGTTCAGGTCTTGCTGATAACTGAGAAGACATCTTCTTGTTCAAATTATTTGGTGTTCTTAAGACACTAATTTCTTCAGCATCCACATCTCCTTCAGCTCCAGCTATGGAGGTAGTACCTTTTAAGCCAAACAATCTTTTTCAAATATTTCTGCTTTTTGTTTCTTATCCTCACTATTAGTATGACTAAAAGGAGCTGGATATATCCATGCCAAAGCCTAGACGTGGAATTACCTTGATATTTTCTCTACTAGATCAATTAGTTTTCCTGTTTCAAATTCAGACTCACATAATGTCTTAGTCATGGACAAAACATAAACAAGTTATTTACTAGAAAAAACACACATGGACTACAGTCCAATTCCCAGAACCATTCCTACTCCCACATGAGAATTCAGAACAGAAAAGCTTGGTGTTTACTGTCAGGGTACCTGCCATCATTTTGGTTTTCTGAGCTCTAGACAGAATATCTTATCAGGGGCTCAGCATTTTATTCTTTTTCTGGGTAGATCCCTCACATTTTTCCAAAGTCCTCTATCAAACAAGCGCTGAAGTTTCCTGAACCACACAGTTAAGGAATGTCTACTGACAAATCTCCCTTCAGCTGTTCCAATTTTTGTATCCTATTTCTAGGACAAAATACCTGACATTAGCTCCTAACAAAGGGGAGGTTTATTTGGCTTACAGTTTTAGAGGTTTCAGTCCATGGGTAGCTTGTCCCAAGGAACCAACACCATAGGAAGGTGTGGTGAAGCACAGTCGCTGACTTCTCAGAAGCTGAGAAATGGGGAAAGAGTGCCAACAAGAGATATCCTTCAGGACACATCTCCCCGGGGAGCCGCCATTCCAACTCGACCATGGCTCCAAGCTGTACATTCAGCTATTATTAGTCCACTGAGGAGTACAGCACCCTATGATCCAGTCTCCTTCCCTGAAATTTCTTTCTTCAGTCAAATTGACGATTACTTTAACTGACATACTTTGAGACTGTTCTCTGATGTGCTAAACAGTCTAAGGAACCACATACTTAAAGTCTTTATTAGATTTTTATAGTGCTAAGAAAATTCACACTAGCCGGTATAAACGTCATATGAATTATGTGAATCCATAAATGTTATGGTCTGTCAGATTTATTAGGTTAACCATTCTTATCCATAGTACAATGAAAGGTGTATGATATTTGATAAACCTATGCAATTTTTTGAATTACATTAAAGATGAAATGGAACCAGGTTTGCCTTTCTTATATTAAAAATATAACTCCATGTTCATTTTATTAGGAACTTGTTCTGCCTTATACTGGGAAGAACTCCTATGAAAAGGACTCAGGATAAATGAACAGTAAAGAGGAAAAATGTGCAGAAGTTGTTCTCTGATGTTGCCTCAGAATCTGGAAGCAGATATCTTTTGTTGCTATGTCAGTTTGAGATATAATGTTATTGAAATTTGTACTCAGTATTTCAAATTAAATACCTCAAATACTTCAAAATAAATACCTCAGCATATGAAATGCTTTCATATCCAAAACTGGCCTCCTTTAGACTTTTTGCTATTAAGCAGGCAGAATCTGGGAAACCAGGTAGAAAACCAGCATTTAGGTCATGTTCTCAGCAAATGCAACCAACAAGAGTAATTCTGAGACCTTATTTTCTCACGTTTCAAATAAATTATATACCTTTTCATGATATGAAATTTCCCAAACAAATTCTGCTTGAAAACCTGCATTGTTCCATCGTAAATAACCGGAGCCAACTCTATCACTTAAGTGTTCAGTTCCTTGGCTCCCTTGGTCTGCCATTGTTTATAGTGCGTCCTATAGTACACCAAGATGGAACCAAATTGACAAGAGACGCTGATTGGGCAAGAACTGGAGTATTTCAGTTCATCTTTCCCTATGTCTACAAAATCAGGTGGTTTAAAAAGTTGTTGTTTCCTTCAGTTACCACTAGATGGAGGTACAAATTTTGGACTGCTCAATAAATATGTTCCTTCTGTTTCCTAAAAGAATGCAAAGCAATATGTACTATTGTATTCTTACATGTTTGTAAGTCCTACTACCTCAAATTCTGCTCAGTCCATGTACTGTTTTATTTAAGTAAATATGCACTTGCATGATATGAATTTATTTAAACATTATATGAATTTATTTAAATCAAATCTAAAATGTGTGCAACATGTATGTAAATGAAGAAAATGCCTGGTTGGCCTGGCGACAGTTGAAGAAAATTTATTTTATGACAATTTATTTGAAATTCCTTCAAAACTTCAGAAAAAAAAACCTAGTAATGTTAGTCGAAATTAAGACTAAAGTATGGGATGGATGGAGGCAGAGGCAGGTGATTCCCATTTTGAAAGCCTAAGTCCCTTTCTGCTCTTTTGGTGCTTCATGCAGATCATCATGTTTTTTCCCCCCAACACACACACAAATATTCCTTATAAAAGTCTACTTTTAAAATGTATATGATAATACAATTGATACATCAACTTGAAATATGCTACCTATCCAAGGAAATTGTTCATAAAAAGGACAGCAATATTTAGCTTTAATATTTAACAAAAGAAATCCAAGTTTAATGTGGAGAGAGATTGAATAATCTTCTCTTTAATCGTAAAATCAACCCCAAAGGAAGAAGACCATCTCATCGAGCAAGACAGGCAAACTGTGACTGATTTTCTTTTCCATCACAGTGCCATTTGCAGAAAGACATCCCTGGTTTGGGATTCCTCAGAGAAGAATAGTTAGTTATCTGTGTGATATCTCAGCATGGGTGGCAGCTGACTAGAGAATATGCACTGATTCTCATTTTTCAGGGAAGACAAGTTAGGATACTCTGGATATAGGCATTTTGCTTTATGAGGGAAAAAACTAATGAGGTAGGACTTGTGAGTAGCTAAAATGGAGAATTCTTATGGAAGAAATGCTTATATGCTTCCTGATTGTGAGCACCTCACCTGATTCCTGTCACTGAGTCTCCTATATTTAAAGAGTACAAAGAAGCTACAGTCTATATTCTGAGGAATTAGAATGCAAACGTGGAACAGAATCTAGAGTTTTTACTCATTAGTGTATCTCCCCATATTTGAAGCAATTTAGTTTGTTTTTCCTCTAGTGCAGTCAATTTATTTAGGAGTCATTACTAAGTTTATTGAATGATAATCTTGTAGCAACTTATACTTTGTATTTTTGTTAAATTTCCCTCTTAAAATATTCTAGCACTCTGATGCTCCGAGCCTCTTAATGGAAGCAGACATCTGCTAATAATTCTGACAATGCTTTGGAGAAAGAAAAAGGAGGATCAGACAGTACAATGGGCCTTTATTCCTACTTGCTTGTAAGTTGTGAATGACCATTCACTTAGTTCACCTCAGTGCCAATTTATACTTATGATGTCTGTGCTTATTTTTTTCACATTCATTATTACTTTATTTTTGCAATTTCCTAAATGACAGGTCTGGACTTGTTCTACCAAATATTCTTTAAAAACTTCTATGAGCAAAGTAGGCCAGTTATTTACCTGAGAAGTCCAGATCCATGTGAGCTTTGACATAATTAGTGTCATGAATGCTATCAGTTGGCTAAAAAATTAGGATAAGTCAGG
Source organism: Petromus typicus (assembly GCA_004026965.1). NCBI lineage: Eukaryota > Metazoa > Chordata > Mammalia > Rodentia > Petromuridae > Petromus > Petromus typicus. The sequence continues at coordinate 44,087 of PVIR01011139.1, read as the reverse complement.
ACGCTTTAAAATTTACGAGCCTGGTAGCATGTTGTAGATGAACATAAAGGATTTGGTGGTTAGCCTGGGGTTAGTAGCCATGCAGCATTACTCCTCCAAAGGCAGACAGATGAGACAAAAGGAACCAAGGAGTCGGAAAGTGAGTGTTGTGCAGAAAAGACCACCTTGAATACAGCGATGGCCTTCAGAGAGACAGCTAATCAGACTGGGCTTTGCAGAGCCACTGTCCTACTCTCCTCCCTGTCTTTGTTCTCCTCAGAATCCCCTTGGCTTCCTACTAGAAATGCAAGGGCATTGGAGCTTTCAGATACAACTTGTGTTGTTCAGTCTCCTGTGGCAGAAGGTAGATACTGAAAGGGATGGTGAACGAGATCAGAGGAACAAGTAGAAAAGGTCCAGCACCATTGCTCTTGTCTGGAATGAAGGAGTGGCAGGAAGAGAGAGGCTCTTAAGACCAACCATATTCTCAGGAAGCAGAAAAATGTCTAGCAGTTCTCCATCCTAACTGCTTTGCTTCTTGTTAGCAAAACAGTTTGCAAATATGCTTCCAATAATGTACTTTGGGAATACAGAGACCCATTATCCTCAATAGACCACTTTTCCACAAAAGTTGCTATTTATTGCTTATTTGTTCCTCTGAATTTTCTTTCCTATTTTAACTATAAATATTCTACCACATGATGGAATTTGGGGGATATAAAGTACATGAGATTCACTTAGGACATTTGGGGAAATGCAGAATCCTGAACTGTGCTCTGAATTTGGAATCAGACTAGGCCTAGAGTTCTGCATTCTGTACCTTTTTAAAGTTATATTTTATGTGTTTCTTTTCAGGGTCTTGCTAGCTAATTCAAGCTGGCCTTGAACTTACTATGTCAGTCGGGTTGGCCTTGAACTTGCAGCGCTCCTTATATTTCAGCCTCCCAAGTGCTGGGATTCCAGGCATCCATAGTGCTCAGCTAGAATGTGCATTTAAAACAACTTTCTGTTATGAATGTTTTGAACATAAAGACATGATATGTATTTAAGAAAATATATAGTCTTAGATGGTGATCTAAACATTCTATAGAACATAAATATACAGCAACATCACAGGTTACCTCACAAATACATCTAACCTTTATGTCAATTACAAATAATAATAAACAAAACAAGCATGTTGGGTGATTTTCATGATCTGAGGAATACAATGTGAGCAGAAAATCTGCCACAGTTATTATAATACAGAGCATATGACTGAATCGGTGTATCTTTGCAAGGATTAATGTACATACCCTTATTTTTTTGAATATATGTTTTGTAAAATGGTATTTGGTGTCAAAATGGAAACAGAACTACAGTGATTTGCTTAATTGATGGCTAAAGCTCCAAATAAATGGAACCATTATAATGAATCCTGAATTGCTAGTAATGTCATTTGCGAAGGTTTTAACTTTTCCTGTGATTAATCTTCTGTAAATAATGGTTCACAGTGATTTGATTTTAGTTCTCCAAGCACCAACCCCTACAGTCACCTGATGACGTCGAAACCAATACAGGAAGCTGCTGAAGAAGTCCGTCCTTAGAAAAGAGCTTTGCAAAGTGCTTCGCATTGTTAAATTATAAAAGTTGTGAATGGAAATCTACACACTCTGAGTTAGCTTTGCACATTCAGACGCCTCTCGGGTTTTATTTCAGAGCACAAGTTAGCACAGCTTTTCTGTAAAAGCCAAGGTAGTAAATATTTCAGGTTTCTGTTTCTGCGGCTGGATGGTCTCTGACACACTATTCACGCCCACTCTGGCTCTCACACACACAAATGGGTGGGGGCGACTGAGTTTCAGTTACATTTTACACGTGACCAATGAACTTTGCATTTCCTACTATTCACAGAGAGTGAAATATTTTTTCTCTTCGTGTTGTGCGGCACTGACTCTCCCTACTTCATGGTGCTTTGATGAAAAAGTAAGGGCCTTACACACTGTTCAGATTTAAATTTCCAGTGTCACCCAAAGCCCCTGTGAGCAGATGCGGAGCTTCTGGCCTGTGACTGGATGACAAAGCCCCACGCTCCTCAGTGGACTGACGCATTGAGCACCTCGGAGTGGAATGTGCTCTTAGCAGGCGGGGTCTGGTTGGAAGAGGTGGGTGACGTGCGCACGGCCTCCGCGGGCTCCTGCTTTCCCTCGCTGCTTCCCAGTCAACATGACCTGGGCAGCTGTGCCTCACTATACTGTCCGCCACGCGGCCAACCAAACCTGAACTGGGACTTCGGTCGTCAGAGAGGGACCTGTCCATTGCTGAATTATCTGTGTCGGGTATTTTGTCTCAGCCGTGAGAAAGGGACTAGGACAAATGGGCTCAGCCCTGTGCTTGTGCCTGGATTGTGCGCCTTAAACATTAAAGTTGCTCTTCTTTTTCTTTGGTTAAAATACAAATAATAGCTACCTCTTCCTTTTAATGATTATAGTTCTGATATTCAAAATTCTGGCATTAGCCTTACTGTATTTCTCAAGATTGGCGGTATGTATTGGAATGCTATGGAAGAGTTTCAAACTGTTAATGATAAAGGTAGAAGCTAGACTGACCACATCAGCATATTGAGCGTAAGTTTTATTCTCTCGTCTCTCATTTTGTCATCCTTCCCTTCTGCCCCACGTATCACCACACAAAAGAGAGTGGACCTGATTATCGGCCTCTTTGATTTAGGCAGATTTCTCTGCTGAGAAGGGAAAAGAACGGTGGATGCAGCTCCATCTTTGAGGATGAAAAAAAAAGTACTGAAGCCAGACTCTCCAGACTGAGCAGATAAGACGGTGGAGCAGGGGCTGGTTCACAACAGGAAGATGCTGAAGACCCCCGGAGGGCCCACTGCATCCTAGGACGCCGTCAGTGACGTCAGTGGTCCCAGCCCGGAGAGGACAGGAGCAAGCATGTCACCTGGCGATCAGTAATTGATATGCAATGACATCTTTATTTAGCTTTCCTTTGTTAGTAGCTTCATATTTGTTGGGCTTATTCAAACAATACTATTTCAAAAGCATGAACTAATTAGGTTTGTACTTCTAGTAAATAAAACATGCTGAGTCTATTCATGGAACTGCAGGATCGGCATACCACTCAAGAATGGAAGCCCTTGTATGCTTTTCCTGAGCACCTTAAATTCCTTCACTCCTTTTTGCTTTGGGGGTTCCCTCCCTAGCCAGCCTACCTGCAAGTAAAGCACAGTGACCTAGGATGAGTTCCGTCAGCCCTAGCGCTCCCGCCTGACCGACCCAGCTAAACCTCTCCTCCTTTAGTTACCAGTCCCTGTCCACAGTTACCAGTGTTAACAACCTCCTCTTTTCCACAATCTGCAGACAGGGAAGGCAAAGAATCAGAAAATGTAGCATATTTGATTGACACTAGATCAATAAGTCTCGAATTCACTAGCTCTGAAGGTGAGCTAAAGAAACAGACTTTGTGTTTAGTGTGACATCAGAAATGGCAGAGCACTGCCATAAAATGAAAGCTAATATCACCTCAGACTCCTGGCAGCCTTATGACATGTGGCATTATTTTTAGTATCAGATAAAATCTAGCACCTCTCATGTGCTTAAGAGGAGCCATTTTTTCCTCGTTTAGAATCATTTCTTCTAAAAGAAACGTTTTGATGGCAGGGAACAATATCTGATTTTTTTCTTTCTACCTCACCCCGTCCTATCTTTCATACTGTAGTGCTGTCTTTATTTCCTGCTATCTTCACATTGTTAAGAGAAATGGTAAAAATGTGTTTTTAATGATCTGCAATCTTAAAAATTCATAGTTGAATATATCTCTAGTCACAGGAAGCCAAATAATGAATTTAACATGCATATATAATTTTCTTTTGTGTATTTGGAAGCTAAGAATTATGGTGTAAAGTCAACATTACTGCAGTAGAAATCCTCTGCCTGCTGCTAGAGCCAGGCTTGCCACAAATGAGTAAACAACTTAATAAATGAAGATGTATCTTCTTGGGCCTGACCTCTCCAGGGGTCCCAAAATTCTGCTGTTTCCTATTACATTTTCTTGTGGATTAAATATTATTTCAAGAGCTACAGATAAATCCTATTTTAGAAAAACTGCTTGATTTTTGCTCTTTAATATTTCACAAAAATACTGGGATTCTTAGGACAATTATGGAAACCTTAGTCACTACATTTCTACACATATTGCATTATTGAAATGTCATTAGGAAAGGAGTTCAAATATTGATTATCTATTTTTGTGTTGCTATCAAACAAAAGATGCCTAATACAGTATGTTAAATGTGCTAGGTTAAGCAAATCCTCCACAAACTTTCAAAGATTTCAAAATGTCAATAAAGAAAATTCATATATACATTTTTTCTGCAAACAAGAAAAAGACTAAAATCTTGTCCCTTCTGTCTAAATATAGGATCATGCCACCATGGAGCAGGCATGTCATGGTGGGAGACACGGTGAAGGAAAGCTACCCCCTGGATGGCAGTCAGGAAACACAGAAAGGGAAAGATTTTGAGGAAAATATATGACCTTCCCAGATTACTTCCTGAAACTGGGCTCCAGGTCTAAATAGCCCATTCAACTGTGAGCTCATCAGTAGTTTAATCGGCTGACAAGACAGTTCCCTCACAGCCCAATCACCTTCAGAAGTGGCCAATCAAATTCACAATCAAGATTAAATCTCACACCATGAAGAAAGAAAGAATAAATTTCCTCACTTTGCCCTCCTCAAAAAGGCAAAAATGCATTTCTGTCCTTTTAAGATTTTCAGCTGGGTTTGAGGATGAAACTGAAATAATACAAATTAGCTGGAGTATAGCATATGCATTCAATTTAAATTTTATGTAACACGGAAACCTTTATAAGGGAAGGAGGACCCTAGAAATGTAGCCAAACCTAAATACATTTGTGTAAGGTTGAATAAAGAGAAGCCATTGTTGAAACACAGCAGGAAAGTGTGAGGAAACTAAAGGAAGAGAATATTTGTTTTAAAAATTCTATTTATACAATGTTCTCTCTGCTATGATGTTTAATTTCTTCTGGTCCTCAGAGGGCATCTTTCATATGCAGTTTTGATCTCCTCTTTCCAGGAATAAAAGGAAAGATTAGTATACCTTCCTTGATCTGCTGGTTATCAAGTGCCTTTGGCTTGATATTACCCTTATTCTGAAATGCCATATTTTGGAGTGGCATCTACTACCATCCTTCTCTCTTATTCCTTCAGTTAAAGGTCTCTAAGAAATACATAAAATGCACCCAGATTTTCAATATGCATGCTACTACCCACCTCAGTTGCTCTGGAAGACCCAGAGGCAAATGATCTGATTAGTCACATCTGTGGGCTTTTTGGCCCTATGCCAACATGTCACAAGCTGTCTCACAGAGACACGAGTGACTTGTGAAGCCCGCACAAGAGAACTGGCAGGTCTGACACAATCCTCAGCTTCCCACACATAACCAGCATCTCACAGACTCTGAACCCACAGCCCTGTGCCTCTTCAGAAGTTAGGAAAATCCACATCCTCCAAATAACAATGGATGTACATGAAAAGTAACTATGATAATCAATATTTGCCTAATAAATTGGAAAATATTGCTTATTCTATAGCTGTCCAAAAGGAGACTGAGAAAAAAGGGCTAAAAATTTTAGTATTTCAGGTAATACTGAAAAAGATCATCAGACTCATTTCCTACCATCTCATTAAAGAAAAAGAAAATTTTATCTGTGTATCACTCATTTGAATATCAAAGTAAAAAGAATACTGCTTATTAAAATGTTCTCCTATCAAACTATATAAGCAAGTTTGATCCTGGTCCAAGAACAAACTCAAAATACAGGCATTTTGAGGTTTAGTGGCCCTACACAGGCATACTGGGAACAACGCCAAAGCAGTCGAGAGGCCTACTACTTAATCACCAAGTAAAGGTCATCTTTCCTCAGGTCTCTCAGAGCATGGAGTAATACATCCATGGATTAATAGAGAGGATGAGAATGATTTTCATTGATTCCATTGTGTTTATTTTCATTAGATAAGTGAACTAGATCTTGAATCACCTCTAGTAAACTTTCCACTTGTGCTCACTGAATTATCTTCCCAAATATCTTGATATTGTACCATATATTATATAATTATTATATATTAATATTCATATTCATATATTACATGTATTAGATATGAATATATTATATAACATATAGTTATAATGTATAACATATAATATATCATATGTTATAATTATATTATAATATAATTATATGACATATAATATATTATATAACATATTATATATCATATGACATATAATGTGATATATTATATAACATGATATATATCATATTATATATGATACAATATCAACATATTATATATATATATTTCAGATTTCTATATGACAAGTATATACAATATTGGAAGGAATACTCACTACTTTTGGCACATCTTCACTTGGAACTGATTATATATTGGTTTCCCCTGACCTTGTTTAGCTTCTGTCACTCCCTAATATGTGACCCCAGTGTGGTGCCTGGGAAATGTACTTGCTGGGATAACAAAGGATAACATTCGGAGATTGTCTGCTGTGCTCCCCGACTGCGACTTTCTGCCAAGAGGCCACTTTAACCCTTCAGCCTCTATCACTGTCCTTGGTAACAATAGCAACTCCTACTTGAGGAAAAGTTACTAGTCATTGTTTAATGTGATCTTTTCACTCCATGAGATGTTCTAAAACACATGGAAATTGTCCTGCCATGTTATAACTCAGCATCCTTTATACTACTTTGTCTGCGTATAAGTTCTTCTGACAATCTTTTACAATTCTCATGGCTTTCACTATATTTTGCCTAAAATGTGTATGTGCTGGAAAGACATGAAGTTATAGTCCTTGAGGCTACTGACCAGTCTGCAATTATGAGAACAATTATATATCTAATTTTATGCTTTTCTCAATTCTGAGTTCTCATAGCAATCTTTGATACATGTAAACTGCCACACAGAAAGTTGTTAGAAATATCCTGGGAACTCTTGCACTGTATGATTGAGAACTCATTTTAAAGGTTAGCACTCACAAAGGAATAAGCATTGTTTCTGTAAGGAAGTGCTTCATTCCACGATTCTTTTTATTTTTCTTCTTTTTTCCCCCTATTTTGGGGAGGGATGTGACAGAGGTTGGCTGTAGGGCCAGGGATTTAGCTCAGTGGTTCCTGCGCCTGTCTTGCAAGTGCAAGGACTCAGGTTCGATCCCCAGGTAACCACATACAATGCTGGCATGGAGATTCATGCCCACCAGCAATCAGTACCACATACCACAGTGCCGGGCGTGGTGGCTCACGCCTGTAATCCCAATACTCGGGAGGCAGAGGCAGGAGGATTGCTGTGATGTGAGTTGGAGGCTGAGCTCAGGGCCAGCCTGAACTACAAAGTGAGACCCTGTCTCAAAAAAAAGAAGAAGTTGGCTCTAAATTCCAAATGACTTTCCAAATAAATACTAATGACAAAGAAACCCTATTAGCTTGTTTATTTCCTTGATTAGAACCATCTCATAATGATTCACCATGTAATTTCTCCCTACAGTAATTTCTGTCTCAGAGATAGAATGTTTAAAGCTTCAAATAAGTAAAACCACTCTGAGAGAATGAAAGATCTCAAACACAAGTCCTTTCTGAATCTGGAGAGGAAATGTACTAGTTGCAGATCAGCCACTTTGGAGGTGAGTTAATAGGCAGAGGGCTCCACCACTATAACAACACATACATGACAAAGAGCCCGAGTTCAACAATAAAATGGAGAAGATCCCTCAGGAGCAGAGGAGTTTTCAAGGTTTTGATAAAAAATTCCTTATTTCTCAAAAACTTTTTAAAACAAAGGAAAATATTATCATTTATCTGCTATATTATCAGTATCTGCTAAACCCCATCTAACTTCAGACAGATCAAAGTTAAAGTCTCTGTTGAGGAATGGGCACTTGTTACATTCTTATATCTTTATAAAACTTTTTGTTACTCTTCCTTAGCCATTAATGCCATTCCATAGAATCTGTTATGCAAGTCATAGACTTTTTTTAATCTCTCATTTACAGGGTTATGTATATGATTATTTGTAACAGGTATCCTTGTTCTTCAGTGTCATATGCTTTTAGCTACTCTTAAGTTCCACTATAAAAGGATATACAGTTACACCATGTAAATTAGACCAATAACTAATTCCTACTTAGTGACTATATCAGGGATAGAATGTGTCAAATTTAGTCAACATAAGAGATAAAATTGAGAGTTATATATTAAAGGGATTTAAATTGAGGATCTCAAAATTATAAAAAGAAAAGAAAGATCAACCCAGTGTAACTTGCTTGAAGGATACTAGGAGAAACAAATTAAACACTACATGTGAAAAAACAAAATGACAATTTCTATTGGCATTCAATTTCTGTCTTGATACTTCAAAAAAAGCTTCAACTTAGACTTAAATCACCTCAGTGGAAGAGAGGCTTTGTCTGTAGACTGATGGAAATCAGAATGCTGTTTAATTGCTGAGCAAAATTCCTTGCTTATTCCCGAGTTCCTACACAGTTGTCACAAAGTTCTATTTTAACAAAATATTATTAGAAATATACTAGGAACCAAGATAAAATATTAAATTTAATCAGATTATCACTTAAAAATATGGAGATTTCAAATAGACAGGTTCCAGGATTATGCGGTTAAGAATACACAAGAAAATATATTCCATACTCGTATGGAAGAATTGATGCTATATAAACATCTGAAATAAAGAAAACTCATTAGTCTATTTTTTTGCTTCCTCTTATAAAGGCAGAAAATAGCTTTAGTCTGTTTAAAGATGTTTTCTGGTTGCATTGGCCAAATCTTTACTACAATATGAAATGACAAACTGTGGGATATTAAGTACAAAAAAAATTTCTTAATAAATGAAGTACTAACTAATAACAGAAGAATAGCCTTCTATACAGACAGTATGGCTAAAGAAGTTTTTATTCATAAAGATTTGGGCAAGTCAAAGAAATTAAGAATGAAAGGATAAAACAGGACTAATGGTGAATATTCTAAAATACCCTGAATGTGGGTGGGGATTTTGATTGCTGATGTTACCAGGAAGTCCAAATATGACTGAGAAATAATTTGAGGTGAGGCTGGAGGGAGAGATAGGACTGCCCTAATATCTCTAACCTGAAAATTTTATTCTTAACTCAGCAGGCAATGAAGAATCACTGATGGGTTTTAAACACAGTTCTCATTTTAAGCCATAAGTATAAAGTCAATAATAATAGTTTCAGTATTACCTATTTGTAAAAATTATACAATATTGAATGGATTTTTGGGATAAATCTCATGACTAAACCTTTAAAAAGCTTTCATCTGCCCTGCAGTCTATATACACACCCTATCTTGGCATGACCACAGCCCATTTGCTCTTCCTTTCCTTACCTTAACTGAAGAAAACATGTTTGGAAAGTATGCTCAACATCACTGGTCATTTGAGAGATGCAAATGATAACAATGAGATTTCGTCTCACTCCACAGAGAATGGCTGCTATTCAGAATTAACCAGCAACAAATGCTGGTGAGGCTGTGGGAAGAAAGAAAGACTTCTCCACTGTTGGTGGGAGTGTAGGCTGGTGCAATAGTGTGGATATTCCTCATAAAATTAGGATTAGAGGTCCCATTTGACCCTGATATTCCCCTGCCAGGAATATACAGGAAAGAAATAAAAGAAACACATCATAGCAACATATGTGCACCTATGACCATGGCAGCACAGATAGGTACATATCGCATCTTTTCTCTGGTATGAGAAAATGAAGATGTAAATGAGTCCTAGCATTGTATGTTATATATTGTGAAATACTTTGTGATATTTAAATCTTGGAAACAATTCAAATGTCCATCAGCTGGAGATTGGATAAAAAGATGTGTGTTTTTTTAATGGAATATTACTCTGTCATAAAGAATGATAAATTTGAGTCATTTATACTCAAATGGACATCTTTAGGACATTCATAAGTGAAATAAATAGGTCATGGATGTGTAAACACCATATCCTTTCTCTGGCATAAGAATCATATGATGTAAATGAGTTCTAGAATGTATAATACATATTGTGATATAGAAAATATTCAAAGGGAAAAGAATAGGGGTAAGTAATGAGGGGAAAGAAAGAATATGATGTTAACAAAGGAAATAAAGCATATGTATACAGGGGGTGAGAGTTGTGGAAAAGGCAGGGAAACGGGAAAAAATGGGAATTAAGTACTGTCACATACTGGTACAAATTCTCAATACTAACTGCGATCACGATGTGCATATAAAATATACCAATCAAGAATTCAATTAAAAAAAAAAAAGAAAGGAGCCTATGTTAATGCTGAGCTGAAAAAGCTGTCCAGTACCCAAGCAAATGTTTAACTTCAACACTACGTATTAGTAAGGTCAGATAAACTCAAAAATAAGAGCAAGATGAGTAATTAGTATTAATTAGTGTCAATCACTGCTCTGCCTGGAAACAGCTCGTGCTGAGAAAGCAGTGGTATGACATGAGCCATTTCTGTTTGCAGTCTTTTGTATGTCACCCATCCTAACTTTAGAAAACAAAAGTGAGCATGACTTTATTTCATAAAAGATGATTGACTGAGGGTAAATAGCTTTGCTTAATGAGATAATATTGCCTTGGGTTGTTGACTTTTGTGAGGCTGCCTGGATTTGGAAAGGACTATCTCACTTGGCTGTGTTTTCTGACATGAAATGAGCCTCGAAGATTAATCAGCCACGTGGTGCGCACACTCTCAATATCGTGTGTTGTCTTGTACTTACTTTCAACAGGAGTCGCTCATTTGTTATTAGTCTACTCATTATTTGCTTCACATCTACATCAGAATTTCACATTATAGAGCTAGAAAATCACAGCAGTTGTTAATGAAACACAGTCTATGATGTCTGCACAATGGCCTATTGGCTAAGTGATTACTTATCTGTGTAGTTCTGTCACAGCTAGTGCTTCAGACTGCATTGCATACCCAAAATGTTTTTATTCCAGAGTAAAATCCAAAGAAGATATAGACATAGATAGATAGATAGGTAGATAGATAGATGATAGATAGATAGATATAGAGATATATGCCACAGGACAATAAAAAATATTCTATTTTCACATTTTTAATTAAAATGCTGAAATTGGATTTACATTATAACACTTCATGAAAGCACTCTATTTTCTCCACCATGAGAAACTGTTAAAGAAAAAATATATAGAATTTATAAAACTGCTACAATTTTTATTATGATTGATATTTTACTACTGTTACTTGTATTGAGAAGTCTTTGCCTGTGAGTTCTATAAAAATTAAATAATCCAACCAAAACCCATCTATTTCTAAACTATTAAATGAATATTTACTATAGAGATTTTCCATATTGCCACTCTACCCACAACCCAGCCCTACAGAGGTTTACTTTAACAACTGACTTTTAGCTTTATGGTTTCTGATCATTTCAATCTCAAAATGACATATGTGATATTACAAATATTCTAAATATTGTTTGGTTTCATAGCTACTGCTTATATTTGTGCCAGTTTAATTTTAATTTCTAATCCAAGTTTTTTTGCTTTACTTAACAGAATCTAAATTTTTATTTTTCCTGGCTAATGCAAACATTTTTGAAAAAAGGGCCGGGGATATAGCTCAGTGGTTCCGGAGTCTGTCTTGCAAGCACAAGGACCTGGGTTTGATCCCCAGAAATCACATAACAATACTGGGCGTGGAGATTCACCCCAGCAGCAACCAGCACCACTTACCACAGTGCCGGGCGTGGTGGCTCACGCCTGTAATCCCAGCACTTGGGAGGCAGAGGCAGGAGGATTGCTGTGATGTGAGTTTGAGGCTGAGCTCAGGGCCAGCCTGAACCATAAAGCGAGACTCTGTCTAAAAAAAAATACAACTAAAAAAGCCACACACTTCTGGATTTTATGTGTTAAAAGTAAAAATACACACTTCCTTTAAAAATTCATAGTTCAATACAATCTATTCTCAATTATCAGCTTATAGAGATTTAGTAAACCTGACTATGCACAACTGGTAAAACATTTTTTAAGTATTTTAAACTTATTTAGAATTCTGGATGTTTATGCCACCACTCTGTACCATTCTTAGTACAATTTGAATTTGTGTTTGGACAAAAGGACACTGGAAAACTACAGCCTGGGTTTACTACTATAATACTGGAAATATCCAAGTAGGGTGAATGTTTGCAGGAAGGTGGAAGCTTAGAAGGGTGTGAATCTGGAAAGGCCGATCCATGAGTTCCCATAAACAAAATTATAAGCAAAGCATTCAGTAAAACAATACAGCAGGGTTGTGGTCCTGGCATAAGAGAGAGTGGGCCCCACATTCCTGAGAGGTAATGGGAAATCCTTCTTAAACACCTGGAGTTCTTCAGGAAACTGATAGGCTTTGTATGGGAGCCAGTAGAAAATTGTGTATTGATTTATTTTGCTAACTTACCATCAGAACACTTTGTCTACCATGAAATCTCTTACTTTAAAATATAACCATATATTACCATATATACCAATATAACCATATATAACCATCAGTCCATGGCATGGCAGTTAGCAAGGCTTCAAGTGAAAATCAGGAGCAAACTAGAAAAATTAGAAAATATTAAAGAATGGGGCAAAAGGAATCATGAAAAAAGATACAATCAAAGTAGATGTAGATGCTACATAAATTAATGCATTTTAAGAGAAACCAGGGAGAAGAAAGATGCCTGGAGGGTACACCAGAAATCAGCAAGACTCCACACTTCTGTACATCAAGGGTGTAAAAGTCCATTTGAAAAATGAACTCCTGGGCCCCCTACCTCAGAAGGGCTGCCTCAAGAGGTGGTTCTTGTGATTTACTTCACTCTCCACCATCCAGGAACTCAGAAACCACTGGAGCCATGATCCAAGGAACCTGGTTTCCATTTACTCTGCGACAAAACTTGGTATCATCCATGAGATGCTGGTCTTACATGGTACAGAAGTAAACAGCTGTGAACGTCATGGAGACTTCTACTCAAACTTCAGAGGGATGCTTGGTGGACCAGGCAGCGTGTCCCTGAGAGAGCAATGCATGAAGCTGGGGAATGAAGCCAAAGATGCAGTGTCTCCCAGAAGCTAGAGATTCCAGGAACATGAAATATCTGCAGAGAAAAGCTTCAGGAGATACCAAAAGAGCATCCCACAAGAGAGGCAATAAGGGCTGCACCTGGCAAGGCCACAGGTTGCCCAACTCACATCTCACCTCCACGTGCCCCAGATACTAGGTGTGGAACTGTGGGGTTTAATGTTTTTCCCACTGCCTTTTGGTCCCCCTTTGTTCCTGTTCTCTTGCTTTTCCCTTTTGGAATGTGCATTCAATTTTAGGATTATGTAACTTGCATTTTATTTTTACACAGATTCCTACCTAAAAGCTTGCCTGGTCTCAGGAGAAACTTAGTCTTGGAATTTCGAGCCATGCTATGGGACTTTGGTCAGGGATGACTGTATTTTTGTTTGTACACAGGGTATTTATAGTGTTCTAGGTGGAATTATTGTTGCTGTGTTTATTTGGAGATTAATGTGGTTTACAGAGATGTGATTAGGTTGACAAGTTGACAAAGGAAGGAATGTAGTAGTTAAGATTAAATGTGTCTACTTAGTGTTCCCAGGAACCTACAAAAGGCTTAGTAAAGCATGCTTAGGGGTGTGTTGTATGTGTTTTAGAGATTTGATCTTGGTACCATATTTTGCTCCATCCTTCCTGGCAACATGCCTCTTCTCCAATTCCTAGCTGTAGTAAACTAAACATCTGCCATGCACTCCAGCATATTTCTCCCTTGAAACAGTCTAACCATGGACTTATTCCACTGAAACAATGAGCCACATTAAATCTCTTTTCTTTTAAGGTGTGGATATTGGGTGCTTTTATCTCTGCTGAACAATACAACTTGTATTTACAAAGCAGTTGCTTTTAAAGTGAAAGCACTTCATACTGAACAAGAATCTACTCAGTATCTCTAGGTTTCTGGTTTTATAGAAAATTTTGATGATAGATAAATAAATATCTGGCTTTACCCAAATTGCTCGTTGAATATTAGCATGAGATATTGGAGTGCAAAAGTAATTATAACCAATCTAAAATATAATGATAATTGAATACACACATTAGTAATGCATATATATGTATGTATTCTTCATAACGAATACCTTTGTTATTTTTATTGTAATTCTAAGCTACCCACTGAAGAAGGCATTATTACACAATTTCAACTACAAATCTCAATGGAAGCATAAAGAAATAAAATAGCTTACCTAAGACAACATAGCTACTTGTAAGTGGTGTTAAGGTTTCATACTAGCCCATCTGGCTTGAAACTATTTGCAATTAGCTATCAAGGTACAGTGCATCAACCCAGAAGGGGATATAACTCATCCCATCCCAGAGGGTGACACCAGGGGTTATTGACAGATGAGTAAAGTTAGTAAGTCATTTTGGACATGCAAAAAAGAAACTGAGGTAGAATGTTTCAGGAAAAAAGAGGAGCCTGAGAAAAGGCAGAGAATCAGGAAGGAATCTGGAAAATAAAAATTGTTCAATAGTTCTGAAAGTATGAGAGAAGAAATAGTAAAAGATGCAGCTAGAGAGATGAGTAGTCAAATGAAGCAGTCAAGACTTACATGACATTCTAAAGAGCTTAGACTTAGGAATAAAAGCTATCAGGAGACAAAGAGATTGGTATGGAGAAGTATGAAGTGCTTGCATTTGCATTTTAGAAAAAATTACCATGTCTGTAATGTGAGAAATAAGTAGGAGACCATTCAAGACTAACTGAGGCAAGGTGACATTTATTTTCTGTCTGCAACAACCAGCCAAGAATAGACTGGGAATTTGAGTACAGCAATTATAGAGGGGTAGGAAAGACACAAAAGGAGTCTCAGAGGAAGACCAGTAGAGTTGGAGAGTGATAGTAAAGTGAAAGTAGTGGCCATTGACTCCAAGGAGCAACTCGTGTAATTGGTAGCAATTAACTACAGATAAAATGTCTTTTTTAAGGGAATAAGTTAAGGTTACTGTGAAAGTTGAACAAAAATAATGAACTTTGTTCAGTTGTTTGAAAGTCAATTCAAATGCAACTCTGCTGATATAGTTAGCTAATCGCAAGAAAACTTGCAAAACTACAAGGGAAAAACACATCATCATTGTGCGCAATAACTCCTCTTGCTTTGCATTAGTCATCATTTGATAATGAAGTTCATGCTCTCTTTTCAAATTTGTACATTAAATATGATATGTCTTAATATCATAATCCAAAAAATAAGAACAATGTGTTGCTGATACCGCAATTATCTACTACAGAGTTTGGCAATGATACTGCTAGAGGTGATTTATTTTTTCTCATCCATGAAATCTCAAATTCTCCTTAAATTAGGAGAACTTCAAATAAACATCTAACATGGTCACATCAGTTTCTAAGGAGCCTTACTATAGAAGTGTGTGAAATGCAATTTAATAATTACTAGTCCATGTAAATCAAGAATTTGCACTGGGATATTGTTAAATACTTTTCTACTATAAGCAAAATTTAGTTTATTTTGCTTCTGAAAAAAAGTCCAGACGGAATGAATACAAAACATGGGCAAAAATAATCCCGAGAAAACTTACTGATCATTTTATATAGAATTAAAAGCAATGACCAATTACTCATTTGATTGTTTTTAGGGGTGGGGATTCTCACAGGAGATAGAAAATTTAATAAGAATGATCTTTCAAGGATCTTACAAGGATCTTACAAGATCTTACAAGGATCTTGTGCTCAAAATATGAGTGAGGAACTGGAGGTTAAGAGGGGGACAATGAAACAACAAACACCAATGAACCACCCTAGTACCACTTCATTTAAATAACAAGTGTCAACTAGCTTCTTCTCAAAAGGAATGGAGTCTGCACGTTTTCTAAATACAGGGTTACAGTAAGGGTTAGGTTTAGGGTTAGAAATAATGTAGGTGTACATATACCTTACTATTGGAATTTGCTTCCTAAATTTAAGGTTAGGGTGAAGATTAGGGACACGGTTAGTCCTAGAGTTAGGTGCAGTGTTAGTTGGTACAAACTTAAGTATGTGGTTTTGTGTTTCAAGGTTTAGGGTTAGGGTTTGAGTTAGGATTAGAGTTAAGGATGATGTTGGTGTGCATATGTCACTATTGGGATTCATTTTCTAGATTTAGAGTTAGGTTTTGGATTAGGGATAAGGTTGATATGCATATACCTGAGTGTTAAGGTTAATTTTCTAAGGTTAGGGTTTGGGTATAGTTAGGTTTAGGTTTAGCGATAGGCTTGGTTAGCATATGTCTGAGTATTGTGGTTAGTTTTCTAAGGTTAAAGATAGAGTTATGATTACATTTAAAATTAAAGTTACAGATAATTTTGGTGCACATATAAGTGAACATTAGTGTATCCTTTGTGGGATTAAGTCTAAGGTTAGGCTTAAGATAAGTGTTACTAAGCACGTTCATGTGCATATAGCTGAAGATTGCAGTTGGATTCTAGGTTGATATTTAGGGTTATGGTTAGGATTAGGATTAGAAGTAATGATGCTGTTATGTATAGAACTGAGTACTGAAGTATACATTCTGGTCTTAAGGTTGGGGCTAGAGTTATGACTAGGTTTGGGATAGTACTGGTGTACATATACATGAGTACTGAGGTACAGTATGGTTTAGGGTTAGTTTAAGTATTAGGTTTAGGGATAGGGTTAGTGTGTATATACTTATTGTTTTTCATTTTTTAGGATCAGGTTGAGGATTAGTGTTAGGGATAGGATTGGTTTGTATTCTAGAGTTAGGTTTAGGCTTTTGCTTAGCACTGCTGTTATGGATAGGGTTGATGTACCTATACATCAACTTTGGGCTTCGTTTTCTAAGGTGATGGTTAGGGTTAGGGTTTAGATTAGGTTTGGGTTTAAGATTTGTTTGCATATACCTGAGTATTGGGTTTCTATTTCTAAGGTAGTGTTAAGGGTAGGTGAGATGGTCAGGTTTGGATTAGAGTACAGATTAGAATTACTCCCAGAGTTGGTATCCTTATAACTGAGTATTTGAGTACATTTTCTGGGGACAGGTTTATTGTAGTAAAGTGCCCAGGTCACATCTCTTTTCGGGAATCTCCCCATTGCAGCAGTGAGACATAGGACACTGCATTGATGGTCTAGAGCTAGGTTGTCAAGATAGAGTGACAAGTAGGTGCTATTGGATTTCCACATGAGTAAGACCACTTTCCAATTCTTTTCCTAGGACCAGACAGATCTGATTATAGTGACAGTCTGCACATCTGCAGAGAAATTGATGTGTGCAGGAAAATTGCTATTTTTTTTTTTTTTGAGCCCTGCTGTAAACAAGGAATGCTGATTTTTTTGCCATACAAGGATGGGGACAAGATTGTCAATTGTTGTCAGAATAGGTCAGAGGGATCTTTGTTTACAGAATTCAGTAACTTTCTTTCCTCTGGAGAGTGTTTATAAAGAAGGAAATGACCAACATTCGTTTTGCTCAATCCCTGAGTAGAATGTAAAATACACTTCCGAAGTAAGAACTGGTGATGCTTTTTGATGTGAATGAAAAAGGCAGCCAGTTGCCAAAAGGTTTCACATCTCCTGGAAAGTTTTTATAATCCTTATAACCAGTGTTTTAAGGCCACTGCGGTTAAGTTATCACAAAGTTGCTATCTTATTGGAAATTAACTGTCACCCTTTCAGGCTGTGATGAGTACAAGATGGTTGGTTAGACTGAGGTAACTCTGAGTAGGCACAAGACCATTAAACCAAAGAGACAACTCAATAAGAATGATTTGTCAGCTTGAATGTCTTATAGTTACAAAAACATGTTAGAATGAAAAAGAGTGATATGATGTCAAACATACCCAGAAGCTATGGTTTACATGGAAACTGAAATAGGAAAGAGGAACAGATGTTGCAGATTTACAAATTGGTACTGCGATATCCAGGACGAACGGTGCTCAGACCAGTCAATTGGTGCTGATTCACTGGGAAGAAAAATCTTTCAAGTGTGGAAAATAACAGTTAGCTGTGTAAAATTTTCACAAGCCTTGTTCCCTGGAGCACAAGCCATTTGATTAAGACAAAAACAAAGCAAACAAACAAAAAGCAAGCTCTCCACAAAATGTTTGCCATCTAGTGACATTAGGAAGTGCTGCAGAATACATACTCCATTTATGGACAAGGAATATACACTGGCATACTGAGCACAATGAGAATTTCTGCTCAGGAAACTGGCTTTGTTCAAATTTATTTAAGCACCAGAGATACCTAATCTCCCTGAACTCAGGTGGCTGTCTGTATCCCATGAAAAGAGCACCTGGGGCACATAATAGAGAAAGGACTTTTTCTAAATTAATTACCTGTGGATCCCGTGCCCACCAGTGCCTATATGACTGCACTGTGGGATTTGGAATGCTTTGTTTTTTAGGGGCATTTCACTGAATCCAGGGCAGGAACCCCAGACCTACCACACCCTTTTTATTTTTTAGTTTAGAGACAGTCTCCTCAAGTCCCTGTGTTGCCCAGGCTGGACAGAAAATTTTGACCTTCCTTCCTCAGTCCCCCAGTGTGCTAGGATTACAGATATGTGCCCCAGGCTGAGATTCTCACCTGCTGAGTAAGGACACTGAAGTTCTGCTCTAGATTTTAGACTGGGTTCTTATAGTACTCTCCACAAGCCCTCTCTGCCACAAGAACACCTTCTAAAATGGTCTTGGGAAGAATCATTGAGATGCTAAAGGAGAGTTCTTGATTTATTTTCATATTCCTTCTGCTTCTGCACAACCTTTGCCTGACACCTGAGTAAAGCTTGGATACATTTAAACCAGAGCAAAGAGGGAAGGAGGCATATTATTTATTCTAACAGTGAAAAAGTATTCATAGATGTTACCTATTAAGGTCTTCTTTACAAGGCAGGAAGAAAGAGTTAAGAAAAATAATAAAAGACATATATTGCCTCATTTTCATCTGTAAACTTAATTCCCAGTTACAGATCCCAAGCTACCAGCAATGAGCTATGCCACAACTTAATGTAATAGCAGAAATACAGGAGTGCATGTGTTACGCTTCCTTGTTAGACTTTCTGAATTTGGAACACATTTTTAGATGGTCAAATGATAAGTGCTTTAGCCTTGGAAGGGGACAAAATTTAGGATATTATATATTTTATTGTGATTAAAAAATAAACATATAAAAATATACACCTAACATTTTTTCTTAATTTATGGACAAAAAAAAGACCAAATTTAGCCTGCAACCCTGTCAATCTGGTTTTGAGCAATGTTCTCAGATCTGTTTCTTCATCTATAAAGTTTAAATGGTAATATAACACCTGATTAGTTGTGTAGATGAATTAGCATGATAAAGGTAATACTACCTGACCATGTATAATAGATGTTACTTTTGAAGAGAGTAGTTTGCATCTATCAAAAAATTAACACATTCTTAAATGTACTTCATTAGGATTTTAAAATGATACAGTCAGAGTAGATTTGTGTTCAGTGTTCCTGGAGACCCTAAGCGATGTGGGATATGCCAACTTACTAATGTATCCACAAACGCAGTACGTTATGGATCTAGCAAATGAGGCTCCTGGCTTCTAAGGATAATTTTGTACTAGTTCTTACTACTGTATGAAATCAGGCATTTTGTTTTTCATTTTGCCAACCCACAAACCAAGATCAATGCTTTATAATTCAGGAAGGTCATAGGTAAAATAAAATATGATTAGTATAAAAGTTTTGTGGACAAGTAGTGCTAAATGCTATAAAGTTTAATGTCATTTTGATATTTCTCTGTTTACCCCAGGAGTACTACTGGATTTTGGACTCAATTTGATAAGAAAATTCCCAGGAGAGACATCATCCATGATTTTGTCAGTGGTTATCCTCAGTGGAGTGTGGGAGTCGGGGACAGTCTGTCTTCAGAATGGCCAATAGAGGTGGAAAACCTCATTGAATGCACTACCAGTATTCCTGGAATTTTTAAGATCTGAATACTGAATTGAATTCACATGTTTTATGTCCCTTTCACAGTGAAAGCTTGTTTTTGCTTAAAACAAGCAAAATTTTTATGGAGAAAAATCCTATAACATCACAAGCAAGCTTCTAACGATATTCATGGCTTTAAAAATCTTAGAAATTTTTCAAGGACAGAGAGCGAATTAGACAAGAAAGATAGAAAAAAAAATGAGAATCAAATCATGTCATATCATATACTGGTACAAATTCTCAATGCTGAAAGTGACTATGATGTGTACATATAATGTACCAACAAAGATTTGAATTTTAAAAAATGCAATAGTAAAACATATAGACCTAAAACGTCAGAGCCCCAGGGAATGCTTGAGACACTCCTAGCATAGCGCTCACGTGCTCCTGAGACAGTCGCAGTAAAACAGCTAGAGCCAAGGCGCATTCGCCACCACTGTCTGGGGAGACTGGAGAAATGACTCCTCAGAGTGCTGCTCTCAGAACAGCTCCTTAGAAACTGCAGACAGTCTGGCTCAGCAGAGTTCAAACCTGTGCAGACACTGAAAGACCAAACCTAAAGGAGAACCTAACGGAGAATTAAGACAACTCTTCTGTGAAGCAGCCTTGTAGCTCCACAGCCGGAGAGGCTGCACAATGCTGAGGAGGGACCAAGGGCTCTCACATCAGAGGGCGAAGTAAGCCCAGCGCACGTGTACCCCACAAAGCAAATCTGGCTCCGCACATGAAACTTTGAGACATGCGGAAATGACATCCAGGGGTTTCCACGCCAATCTATCATGTTTTCGAATGAAAATACAGAGGGAGTGGAAGGGAAGGAATACAAGTAATAAATTTAGTTATAGATCTGAATAAAATCCCATCTGATAGGGTTAATGAAAGAGAAACTAAATCTGAGGCACATTGTCATGTTGCTTCAAAAATCAAAGAAGAAAAGGTTAATACAAGCCATGGAGAAAAAATAAAAATGTATGCATCGATACATAAGAATTAAAAATATCAATATTCTAGTCAAAAGGCAAAAATAAAGTATCAGTGTTCTCGAAAAACAATTTTAAATTTATACTCAAATGTGAGAACAAAATAAAGATACTTGAAAATGCTTAAGAATAGAATAATTTACCTAGACCTTTTTGTGAGTAATTTACTTAGTGTTACCTAAGTAAAGAAAAACACAAAAATGTAGCAATAGAGAAAGAATGGCATAGAAATACAAAAAAAAAAAAAAACCTTTTAGAGAAAAACGTAAATGTCATCTTGAAAAAAAGGAGATGAATGGACTGGAAATGCATAACTAAGCTTAAAACTGGATGTTGAAGTACATGTAAGAAAAATAAAAATATGAAAATGAAATCAAATTATTTTAGTATGACAACTGATGACAATGGAAATATTTGTGATCAAATTTTTGATATTTTTATTATCAGTTCAAATATGTTATTCAAATATTTATGACCTATTTAGTATAAAATATGCCATCCTGACACATTTAGTCCTCTGATTCACAATAATGTCTAAGGGTCAGTGAGATGATAGACTCATAGCCTACATCCTCATCTAGGGCATGAGATGAAATGATTCCTACCTCCAATTGTTACAAGTGGTTCAGACCGCCTTGTTGTTCCATGTGGTACTTGCAGAGGAACAGTCAAATGTGTATAGGGTGTTTAACCTAAGCGTTGGCTCCACATCTCAACATGTCAGAGAAAACAGCAAGATAACTTCCTCAGGCAAACTACAGGCGAACCTATCTTATATTTAAATTAACAGGACTGAAACCAGGAACAAAAATCCCCGTGGATTCACTTAGAGACTCCTTCTGTTTTTAAATGTCTTCAAAGCATAAGAATGGATATGGATGGAAAAGACAGACAACTACTTCTGTCATTCATCTTCATTGTGGAGGGATTTGATGGCATCTAAGATAGTGTGCAGAAAATCAGCTGCTAAAATTTATTAGACTTATTCACACTTACAGTTTTTGCACTAATCAGAAAAAAATCATTTTTAATCAATCCAACTGTATCAGTAAAGTAAAAAAGAATTATGATTTTTCTGGAAATAAGGAGCACAGTAATTAGTATTTACTAATATTAAATGCTTCTTCTACAAAATGCTTTTAGAAAATAATGTTTCTTGCTTATCAAATAAGGCGATGGTGATTTTTAAAAGAGTAAAAAATTACCAGAAAACAATTCATGAGGAAAGAATTATTCACATCCCACTAAGGAGTTAAATAAGGACTTTAAAGAGTTAAAAGTCGAGCCTGGGAAGTGACAATGACAGATATCTTCCCACTATTCCCTCTATTTTGCCATTTTCATGTGAATTAAATCTATTCTACCATATATCACATCTGCTTTATTCATCCACAAAGGAGTTAAATTTCTTCCCAGATGAAATTATCAATAGTATAAATGGAGCTCTCTTTTTCTTTTACTGTCTTTTATTATCCTCTAGTCTACCTGGAAGGAGTTTTCCAGTATAGCAGTAAACGAGTGTAATAATGTGAAACGTTATCTCTTTGTAACCATTTCCTGTGGTCCCATTATGCTCTCCTATCTATTGAATGTGAACAGACAGTCTGAGACTTGAGATACAAGTTTCAAAGTCATCACATGCAAACACATTTTCTGGCTTGAGTACAAGTGTTAGATAAAACATGGCTGTGGTGGGGAAGAAGGTCAAATGAGAGGAGACAAGCTGGTCCCTACTGCTCAATTCTGAATGCTGCACATATTCTTAATTCTGTGCTAGAAACATCTGAGTTTTGATGGGGATGACTGGGCCCTATTCATTTTCAGATTTTAGTCATCATTCTAAGTTTCAGCTGGAATTAGATCAATCTAGTAGCATTTATATTGTATATTTGATAACATTTGACTTTTTTGTTTCGATTAATTCAAGACTCACTCAAAATGAATAGTTTTCTGTACTATAAAGACTCCTTAGCTCCATGAGAGGAACAAATGTAATATTTTCAGCAAGTTTTCTCTTTCAGAAAATTAAGGTGATACTATTGTATAAATTTTATTGCTATTTAGTCTTAGTATTTTCTTCAAGGTAATAAAATTTAAAATTTTCCTGAAAACTAAGACATGAGTATTATATATATTTATAAAACAGAAAACACTGATGGATAAAATCAATATCACCCAGTCTTATAACTCAAAAAACGTGCTTTTATCATTTTGTTCATGTTTAATATTTATAATATATTTAAAAACTAACAAGAATGTGTCATAATTTTAACTCCATAATTTATCATAAATTTTGTATCAAAATTTTTTGTTTAAAAATTCTCAAATGATTTAAAGTATTCTATTTGTATGTATTGTCACTTATTAAGCTAGTATAAAATCCTTACTTTAATTATAAAAAAACACTATTCAAATGGATGTATCTTCAAAACATCCTCATAAGTGAAATAAATAGGTCATAGATGTGTAAATATCATATTTTATCTCTGGTATGAGAAAATTAAGATGTAAATGAGTTCTAGTATATATAGTTGATATTGTGAAATAGAAAATAATTAAAAGGAAAAAGGGTGTAGGGGTAAATAACGAGGGGAAAAAGAATATGATAGTAATAAAAAAGGAAACAAAGCTTATGTATCTAGTGAGTGGAGTGCAGGGAGAGTGGGGAAAATGATAATCAAGTTGTGTCATATTCTGGTACAAACTCTCAACGTTAAATGCGATCATGATGTGTATTTATAATGTACCAAGAAAGATTTGAATTCTTAAAAGCTACTACAGAAAGATATATTTGTGAAATAGAAAATATTTTAAAAAGAAGAGAGTGGCAGGAACCCTTCTCCACTGTTGGTGGGACTGTAGACTCATACAACCCCTGTGGAGATCAGTGTGGATATTCCTCAAAAAAACTAGGATTGGAGGTCCTGTTTGACCAAGTCATCCCTCTGCTAGGTATATACACAAAAGAATTAAAAGACTCATATCACAGTGACATATGTGCACCCATGTTTATAGCAGCTCAGTTTGTGATTGCTAAATCTTGGGAACAACCCAAATGTCCATCAACTGGAGACTGGATTAAAAAGCTGTGGTTCGGGGGCTGGGGATTTAGCTCAGTGGTTCTGGCACCTGTCTTGCAAGCGCAAGGACCCGGGTTTGATCCCAGGAAATCACATAACAATACTGGATGTGGAGACTCACGCCCAGCAGCAACCAGTACCACATACCACAGTGCTGGGCATGGTGGCTCACGCCTGTAATCCCAGCACTCTGGAGGCAGAGGCAGGAGGATTGCTGTGATGTGAGTTTGAGGCTGAGCGCAGGGCCAGCATGAACCACAAAGGGAGACCCTGTCACACACACACACACACACAAAAAAAAGCTGTGGTTCTTCTACAGAATGGAGTATCACTCTGACATAAAAAAAATGATGTTTGAATCATTTATACTTAAATGGACATACCTTGAGGGTATCATAAGTGAAATAAATAGGTCACAGATAGGTAAATATTGTATCTTTTCTCTGGTATGAGAAAATAAAGATGTAAATGAGTTCTAGAATTGTATGTCATATATTGTGAAATAGAAAATACTCAAAGTGAAATAGGGTGAAGGGGGAAAAATAATGAAATTATAACAAAAAAGAAAAGAAACAAAAGTTTATTTATATGGGGGGAGGTAGGGTGGGTAGGGTTATGGGGAAAAATGAGAATTAAGTTCTGTCATATACTGGTACAAATTCTCATTGTTGAGTGCAATCATGATGTGTATATGTAATGTACCAATAAAGATTTCAATAAAAAAGAGAGTGTAGAGGTAAATAATGAGGGGAAAATAAACGTGATAATAATGAAAAAGGAAACAAAGATTATGTAGATAGAGGGTGGGAGGTTGCAGGGCAGGGAGAATGGGGAGAAATGAGAATCAAGTCACGTCATATTCTGGTACAAACTCTCAATGTTGAATGTGATGATGATATCTATTCATAATGTACCAATAAAGATTTAAAAAAATACTACAGAAAGTGGCCTTCATTTCATTCATCTTACCTAAACATGATTTTTAGGATTTTTCTGTTTTAGTTGTTGAGACAAGGTTTCACTTCATAGTTCAGGCTGGCCCTGAACTCATTATGTAGCCCAGGTTAGCCTGGAACTCACAACAATCCTCCTGCCTCTTCCTCCCAAGTGGTGGAATTACTGGTATGAGCCACCATGACTGGCATTAGGATTCATATTTCTTAAACTGCTCTCATCATGTTCCCAAGGGAGTAAGTACCCTGCTGCCATTGACACCCCTTAGCAACAAAATGTTAGGTGAAAAATTGTGCAGTAACTATATCATGTACCTCCTTTTGAACTAGGAAATAGTATTACACAGAATAGGATGAGAGCTTCAAATATATAGATTCTATTTCTAAAGAGATATTTGGTAATTGAATAGTTGGAGGGGACTCAGTACCTGTGATGAAAGGCTGAATACCAGTGCAGTCAATTAGGAATGATCTTTATGATAAAAGCAAACTATAAAGGATATAGAAAAATAATACACAAATTGAAAAATCTCAGCCACAATCCAATCAAGATGAAAAGTCATTGATACTTGATATAAAATTAGTTGACATTTCTGGAAGCAATAAGAATAATTTCTTAAAACCTACCTTTAAAAGTTCCTGATGTAAATCTATACTTCCCAATTAATATAACCCATGACACTAGCAAGGATCAAATTGTGCCTTCAGATTATACTTAGAAGATGAACTGGGTCATTAGCATGCAGATAATCTAGAGTGACTATATAATGCAAAGTTCACATATTGCTATAATGCATTTTGATTGAAGCTATGAAAATAAATTGATATTCTAATAAGTAAGGTCCTGCAGATTTAGTTAGCATTACAGACAACAATGACAAAAAGTATAAAGTACAACTGAAATGGGCAGTGTGTTGAGTGTTTGCTTAGATCATTTAAAATCAAGCTATTTTATGGCAGTTGTTATAAACTGTCTAGAAAATCCTTGAAGTATTTTTCCCATAAGCAAGTTTAATGCTATGATAAAGTACTTATATTTGGTTTCAGTCTCTGCCTAACATAAAAATTTAGTTCAAGGTCAGTGTTGTTTGTGTACTTTCATTATAGCAAATTCATTTCACTCTATTAAGAGAATAATCATCTTATCTCATGACAACCTTTCTTTCCCTGACCAAGCTTGAGTCAAAGTTTTTTGAGTCTTCTTTCTCCCAGGTCCTGATCCTGAGCTCTACCATTGATCTCTTCAGTCAAGTGTTAGCAGCAATTCTCCTGAGTCAGTTTAGCGAAAATACTCCCTGCTGTTACCTGATTGTCCTTGATATATAATCAAACCCCTCATTCCTGACCCTTGACATCTTGTCACTGTAGACAATTATTAGAAAAATTGCTCCTAGTCATCATGGCTCTACTTAGAAATTTTACATCTGTTGATCCTCACTCTGCTCCTTGTTAAAAATTCCTACTTTTCTTTGTATTTAGAGTTAAATTTCATCTTTCTCCTATACAAAAAAAAAAAACCACTATATTGTCACCTTCCTGAATAACTCTTCCTTAATATCTTCAACAAGTATCACTAATATATTTTTGCTTAGCACCTTATTTCAGTCCAGAGGGGTTCTGAGTGCATGTGTGCACAACAGGAAGATCTATGTTCTCCTATGCATCCTCCTTGTTTCTTCTGATGGTTCCATGTATAAACCCAACTCCTTCCCCTTGAATCACTATTTCTAATTGCAACAAAGATTTCTTTTTTCCTTCGGTAAATTATGAACATTTATTAATAAGTAAGGACACGCTCTTAAGAAAAACGTATGCTCTTAAGAAAAAAAAGTATTCATGTTCATAAAGTTCCTTACTTATATAATGAATATATACTCCACAATCTTGAAAAAATATACAATTCTATACAACCGTTTGACTCTGACAGAATATTTTGGTTGGTTTCTGCCAGATTCTTAAATTCATATCCAATTTATTAATCTTATTGACAAGTAGAGATCCAACCTAAATGTTGGGTGATATTTTTGTTTGTATCAGTAAGTAATATGAAAGTGAAATAAAGAAGATCTACATCTTAGTTACTTTTCTCATCATCGAGATAAAATACCAGACACTCACAAGTTAAAGGAGAAATGGTTCATTGTTAGCTCAGAGTTTGTAGAGATTTCAGTCACAGTCAACTGACTTCAAGGCGGGGTGGTCTGGAAGAGGGCCATTGTAGACAAAAAACAGTCCATAGAAGAGCAGACAAGAGGAAGCAGCAAAGCAATGAGCCTTGTTTCCCCATTTTGTTATATTCAGGTTATAATCTTATTGATGCTACCCACCCCATGTTGGGACTTCCTAAAATTGACACCCAGAACTATGTTAAACCAATCAGTAGACTAATTTAGTCATCACAGATTCTTAATCCATATTTACTTGGTCTAGATCTAGTCACCTCCAAAGAAAACTGCACCTATGAATCTATGAGGCTTTGGGGACACATCTAGATACAACTCATTAACAATATATGTTAGAACTTCATTTACTTGTCAATAATAAGCATGCTGCTCCTTTTTCTAAATAAGATAGTAGTTTTCAAATATGTATTCATTTTTTAATTTTAGTATTATACATACTATACTTAAAATGAATTATAGAGTTCAACAGCACTTTCTAAAATTAAGATTAGACACCAGCAAATTTTGACTCAGAAAGGGCAGTTTCTTATCTTAGTGACATTTTCTTGATACAGAGACACAAAATATCCTGCTAACTTCTGATCTAGACAATCAGTAAAATAATAAATCAAGATGATGTATAGCATTTACAGACTCCTATGATATGACAAGACAAAAAATGGCCAGTTTCTAGCTACCAACTTGTTATGGAAGAGAAGATACATAATACTACACTATTACCTATGTTCACCAAGTAAATATAACAATCAAAAACAACATTAATCCTACATTTTAGTAACAAGCAGTAAAATAATTAGGAGGTGATGAATTTTTTATGTGTTTTATTCATTTTAACACCATGAACTTAGGTACAAGTTTATATAAGTTAATGGTTAACACTGGCTTGTTTAAAAATCTGCTTTCATAATTCATGAATCTCAACACAGGCTCCAGTGAGACAATAAGAAACAGATGCAGAGCAATACTTATT
Organism: Petromus typicus; assembly: GCA_004026965.1. NCBI lineage: Eukaryota > Metazoa > Chordata > Mammalia > Rodentia > Petromuridae > Petromus > Petromus typicus. Next base: position 15,861 of record PVIR01011139.1, on the reverse strand, counting down.
TGGCTTCCAGTTTCCTCATTTTATATCTTCTCCTGCAAACTGATGCTCAACTAAATCTCTCATCAGGAAGTTCAGTAGGAGAGAATGGTCTACTGATGTGTTATGCAAGAAAATATAGACAGTGATATAAAGTGTTTTATCACTGCCTTTTTTATCCTTTTTCTTTTGCACTGAATTCAGTAGAGAAAAAAAGGGTAAATGGTAGACTTTTAAATAACAATAAAAATCACTCTGTCTTATAAAGACAAATAATGCACCCAAAGGATCTAGCCTACAGCAGCATATTAAGATGAGAGATGGTCAATTAAGAACTGAATATCAAAATTTTCTGAGTGAGTGGACAGGAGTATCTAGAGGGCAGGACTAAGATACAGGGGTGTCTACAGAGGGGAACCCTCTTCATCCTAACAGACATGAAGCTTGGTGAGGAGTTAGACAAAAGAAGGAAAACTGATTGGAAGATACAATAAAATATAGCAAGAATGAGGTAGTAAAGAAAATCACTGTAGGTGGCCTTCATTTCATTAGCTACACAGTAAAAGAATAAAACTCACTCAATAAAGGCTGTTTGTTATTTACCATTATTTAATCAAAGCAATTATTGTGGTTGTGAAAGGCTGAAGTAGTAATTGTTCACTTTTACTTTCTTACTTAATGAGATATAACATTTAGAAAAACCTCAAGCTGGTCCTGGGAAGCTCCAATTGTGTTTGTGTCTACCTTCATCCTTCTCAATTTAATGGGAGTTTGGTTCAGAAAAACAGAATTTTCTGGAATGCATTTTAGAGAACCTTACAGTTTTGAGCTACTTTGTGTTCTGGTGAAAAAGAATATTCTAAGCCTAAATACATGTGGGCAACTTTTAAAATTTTATCTTTTCTCCCCATCATATATAATAGCAAATAGTAAATGTTTTGTGATGCCCAGAAGTTTAAAATTTTTTTCCTCCACAATACATATGAATAAATATTGAAACAGACTCAGAAACTAGTCTATGGAGCTAATCTCATCTGATTAGGTATCCTGCACTCCATGACATTCTAAAACCACAGGAAAACAAACTGTTGATGTTATAGTTCCATTTTCTTTAATGAGACAAGGGCTTTCACTTCAAAATGAGTGTTTTCTAAATTAATATCTAGGAGGAGAGTTACATTTGAGACAATGTAAAATGATGGAATACTAGCTCTCAGCCTAAGATGGCAACACATCAGCCTTAACATGTGGACCTTGGTATTTGACTCAGTTATCATGAGGCTTTACTGAGATCTGAACCTGGGTCAGCACCATCACCCTCAAACACGAAAGGTGGCCCTGTCAAGCGTAAAGTTATGTAAGTTTTTTCCTAGTGGTGTCTTTAAAATTGAGCTATGATTCCTGAAGAAGTTTGTAACCAGAAGTTAACACTGAACTTCTTACTTAATATCCATGCCTGTCAGAGGACCTTTGATATGTAAATTGTCACACTACCTTTGAAAATCATTATGAGTGATCATGCCAGAACAACCTGTATGCAATCACACCACCTGGCAGGTCCTACAAGGCCTCTGTGAGAAGGGTACAAGAATTCTGGACATATGGTGTTTATCACAAACATTTTATTATTTGAATATAAAACAAACACTCCTAAAATAAGAACATCAGGAAGTCAGTTACAAAGTGAAGAGGAGAAGGAGTAACTAAGAATTTATAGACAGTGATCATAGTGAAAGTAGCTGAGGGGAATATAAATATGTATAAATACCAACCACTACCATGCCTTATCTCGAGGTTTTCACCAGTGATCATGGCTTAAAATTAATGGAAGTAATTATTCCTTTGAAAATATGCAGAAGTTACTTTCATGATTCCTCTGCTCTATGTGAAAACTGTATGAGATATATAGTCATATCACCTCATGAAAGCTGTGCTAGTTGCAGTGATCTAAAAATGATATCTTCTCTAAAATACTTCTACTTCCAGGCTCAATATTTTCAATGAACCATCAAATGATGTAAGTATTGAAGATAGGATCTAAAGTTCTTATTTTCCTTAGAAATTTAATTTTTAAAAACATGGTAATCCATAAAATATATACAGGAGAAAAGGGATAACACTCATTTATATTTATGATTTGTATACTAGACCTCAAAACAATTAATTGGTTCAATCATCACAAAATCCAGATTCCATCTGAGAAACAAACCAATGCAGAATAGTAATGAACTTGCTCAAGTTACGCAGCCAGTGATTGATAAAGCAGAATTTGATCCAAACTCTCCCAACAATTTGCCAAACTCCTTTTTACAATGTCCTTTATACTTTGCTTTCTGAGATGAAAGCTTAGCATACTAATTTAAGCCACAAGAGAAGGTCTCTAAGCATCAGATTACAAATAGGAAAGTTAAGATGGAGGAGAAAGAGCAGGCATAGAAGGCTCTGAGCTAGAAACATAGGACTGTCCATGTCTTGTAACTACTTTCTCTATATGATTGAGACGTAGGTTCTCAGTCATGTTTTATTCTTTCAGATCAACCAACTAGATCACATTAGGCTATAGTAAGTACATTTGCATACTACTGACAATTCTGATCAGTTTGCTACCATATGCATTGTAACAGTACAAGATTTCCATTGTTTTTAAGAGACAGTGATAAATCAGCTAACTTTGTAATAGTCAATAGTACAAAAGCTACCTGTAGAAAGTAATTTGCTCGGTGGCCTGAGCAATTTTCAATTGTATCTTCAAGAAACCTAAGAGTCCCAGATTATGACCTTATACTACTGGCAAAAAATTAATGGGCACTTTACAGAATGAATAAATAAGACCTCTTATTTATTCAAAAACATGATCCGATGAGTTAAAATATGCTTTGGAAGAAATGGTGACAATGAAAAGTGGCCACTGTCATTTCTCAAAGGGTTGCAGAATTGCATAACTCAGCCTGGAGAAAGTGCCTTATGAGGCTTTGCTACTGACTCTCATATTTGAAAAAGACATTCATGGAAAACAGAGAATATCATCAGCATACTTGCTTTTGACGGAAAGCAGAAGCAGTGTCACCTGTCAGAGAGCATTTGGAATTGATATTTCATAACCTAATTTTAAATAGCCTCTGTTATTATATTTCTATGTTGGTTCCTAACTTCTAACAATGCAGCTGTTGCACTTATTTATGTTAGTGTGAGCTGTGGCTGAGAGATAAGTTTATGTGGCACATCAGCTTAACATTTGCTTACTTAAACACATTATTAGTAGTGAGTTCAACACTGGATCATGATGATGATTTGACAAGAGAAGAAATACTATTCATTCTAGGTTACTTAGCAAGGAAACCACATTTATTAAAATTTTTTGGCTTTGACAGAAGACAAAATGAGAACAGCTCAAGACTTTCTTCTGCAGGTGACAAAATAATGATGAAAAATCAAGTGGTAATAGATATCCACTGAGTAGTCAAAATATGGCATGTGTTTAAATAAAACATTGATCATACTAAAAACATATCATTAATTCCTCTCAAAACACTTTCTCTCATGTGGTTCAGAACATTTTTGCTATTTTCATAAGCAGTTCTGAAGGTCTTGACTACCGTTAAGAGGTTTAATGAAATAAATTGTAAATGCAGATACTGATTGACATCCAATAGAAAAACATAGGAGACTGGATAAAGAAGATATGGATTTTTTTATATAAAATGGAATATTACTCTGCCAGAAAGAATGATAAATATGAGTCATTTATACTCACATGGATGTTTCTTTTGGACATACTCATAAGTTAAGTAAATAGGATACAGGTGTGTAATACCATATCATTTGTCTGGTGTGTGAAATTGAAGGTGTAAATGAGTTCTAAAATATTTGATAGGTATTGTGAAATAGGAAGAAAATATTCTAAAGGAAAAGGGGGATGGGTGTAGGGGTAAGTGAAAAAGGGAAAGAAAAAAATGTGATGGCTACAAAATAAGAAACAAAACGTATGTTTATAAGGGATTGAGATTGTAGGAAGGGCAGGAGAGTGGGGGAAAATGAGAATCATATACTGGCACAAATTCTCAATGTTGACTGTGATCATAATGTATGCATAAAATGCACCAATAAAAAGAAAAATGCTACGGTATGTCTTCACTCACCTTTTTCCCCTAGATCTGGTACAGTAACAATTCCTACTCTTTAATGGTGCGCTATATGTGTCCAAATCCAGAGGGAATGTGTCTTTCACTGTGATCATTTTTACACTTGGCATAGTTTTAGAAAACATTTCATGTCAAGGACAATTTGGCAATGTAGAAATCACATAGAACTGTTGCCTGAGTGACTTGGGGCAAGTTGTGCTGTTGAGTAGAAGATAATACATAAACCCATAAAAAGATAGAAAATAATGATGAAATGTCCTTAACCCAAGTCCTTAGGTAACAAATATGAATCCCGCAAACTGTAAAAGCTATGCCATAATTATACACATATGTCTGTACTGAGAAAGAGAGAACCAAAAAAAAATGTTTCTACACTTCCAGAAAAGAAAAACAGTATGGTAGTTTTTCAACACATGGTGGTGTTATACGTGGGAAAACCAAGAGGATGTTGTTCTTCACAGAAAACCGACCACACTGCCAACATTTAGAGAAAAACGTCCAAAATGTATATGTAGCAGGCTCAATGATCAAGATGGCCCAAGCAGCAGTGTGCCATATTCATGTCTCGAAGTTACTGGCCACCACTTTCAGCACCTCTTGTAATTGTAGAGGCCAACTTGTATTAATCTCATGATGTAGTGATAAATTCAGTGTTAAATATTTATACCAGATTTTCTTTTCCTGGGGTGTGTATACATTTTTGAAAGAAAATGTGTGTGTATGTTTAAAATATATATAATATATAATATATTAATTTTTATTATATATATAAATATATATACACATTTGAATATTAAATGCTTACCATGTTTCATTTGTTTAAAAAATCTAAATAGAAGCTCAGTGTTACATAAATGGCCACATAGAGAGTCTGAATATAGGTGGTTAACTTGAAGAATGGCTGGATACAGTAGGTTTGTTTGGGATAGGAAGGAATGTGTGGCCATTATAACTGTCCAAAATGCTTAAAGAATGTATTCTGTTTCTCAAATATTTGATAGACTAGTGTAGCTAGATCCACTAAGTCACAGGGGTAGATGTGTTTGTTGCATGAATTAATTTGGATTATAGCACTAATAAATATTGGAAGTTTCAGAGGAGGATAGAGTGTCAGAAGTTATCACTCTACTCTTTTTTTTATCTTTATTGGTACATTATGAATACACATCATAATCACATTCAACATTGAAAGTTTGTACCATAATATGACATGACTTGATTCTCCACACAGATAATTATCAAAAAGATTATACACCCTTTATTTATCTTTTTATTTCTCACAAAAGATAAAAAATACTATGGTTAAACACTGCAATGTACTTAAAGTTATGTTCTCAAGGTTCATTTATTTGCCTTCTTACAGCAAAGTAATACTCCATGGTCCATATAAACTATATTTTCTCTATCTATTCATCCATTTATAGATATCTGGACAGTTTCCAAGACATCGCAATTAGAAATTGTGCTGCTATAAGCATGAGTGTGCATATATCATATCACTGTGAAAGAGGAGGCTTGTAACTATTTCAGGAAGAAACCTAGAAAGGGAATAGCTGGGTCAAATGGAACCTCTAGTTTTGGGGGTTTTTTGAGAAATCTCCATAGTTATTTATAAAATGGTTATACAAATTTACACTCCCTCCAACAGTGGAAAAGTGTTCCTTTTTTCAACATTCTTGTTTGCATATACTTTTGATTTTTTTTTAATTCCAGTCCTTCTTTTTTTTTTTTTTTTTTTTTTTTTTTTTTTTTTTTTTTTTTTTTTTTTTTTTTTTTTTTTTTTTTTTTTTTTTTTTTTTTTTTTTTTTTTTGAGACAGGGTCTTGCTTTGTAGTTCAGGATAGCCCTGAGCTCACCTTCAAACTCACATCACAGCAATCCTCCTGACTCTGCCTCTAGAGTGCTGGGATTACAAGTGTGAGCCACCACACCCGGCATTGTGGTATGCAGTACTTACTGGTTGCTGCTGGGTGTGAGTCTCCACACCCAGTATGGTATATGGTTACCGGGGATCGAACCCGGGTCCTTGCGCCTGCAAGACAGGCGCCGGAACCACTGAGCTAAATCTCCGGCCCTCCAGCCCTTCTTATTGGAGTAAGATGGACTCTCAGTGTTGTTGTTTTAATTTGCATTTTTCAAAAGACCAGTAATGTTGAACATTTTTTCATATATTTATTTGCTGTGTATACTTCCTAATTTAAGAAGTGTCTATTCATTTCAGCCTCTCATTTTTTGGCTGTGTCTAAATTTGGGAGGTCTGAGATTTTTTTTTTTTTTTTGAGTTCTTTGTAAGCTCTAGGTATTAGTTCTTTGTCTAAAGAATAGCTAGTAATTTGTGTCCAGTTCTGTACATTATCTCTTCACTCTGTTGGTTTCTTTTGCTGTGTAAAATCTTCCTACTATTATGTGATCCTAGGTGTTGATCCTTGTAATATTTACCATATTAGAGGAATTTTATAGAGTTTTCTTACAGCTATGTCTTTAAAAGTTTTACATATTCTGTTTTCCAGCAGATTGTTTCATTTGTAATATTTAGATCCTTGATCCATTTTGATTTTAGTTTAGTACCTGCTGAGAGATATTGGTCTGTTTAATCTTTGACACATGGAAAGTCCATTTTCCCAGCACCATTTATTAAACAGGCCATCTTTCTTCCAGGGAAGGTATTTGACCTCTCGGTCAAAGATCAGGCAGCTGTGAGCATGTGGAGTGTTTCTGCATCTTCTCTCCCGGCTATCCTCCAGTCTCTTCGTGCTCCCCAAGACCACATTGTTTTTCTCACAGTAGCTTTGCAATATTACTTCAAGTAGGATTGTGATAGCTCCCTACCTTGCCTTTATTGCCCAGAATTGTCTTTGTTACCTTAGGTGTCTTCTGTTTCTCTACTTCTCTGTTATGCCATTGGTATTTTGATCTGAGTTGCACTACATTTGTGTAACAGTTTGAAAGTGTGGCTATTTCCCTATCTTGATTCTGCTTATCCGAGAACAAGGAGTATCTTTCCATTTTCAGATATTCTCTTTGATCTTCTTTTTCAAAGTACTATATTTATCAATGTAAATGTCTCTTACTTCTTAAGTCAGATAAATTCCTGAGTGTTTTATTTTTCTTGATGCTACTATAAAAGGTATGGTTTACCTAATTTCTCTCATGAGTTCGTTATTTTTGTACAGGAGCCCTAATGATTTTTGAGTGTTGACTTTGTATCCTGCTCTGTTACTAAAATAAATAATTAAATCTAGAAGTGTTTTGCTGGAATTTTCTTCCATATAAAGTGAGATTTTAAAGACTCCCCAAAGTGAATTTGACTGGATTTAGCTATTGGCTTCTAATATCTGGGTTTCTGGAGCCTTAAATATCATTCAAAAAATTTCTTCTCAATCTAAATTCATAATCTATGTGATGAAATGGCCAGAAAGTAAAGGTTATTACTCATTATGAAGTTAATACTACCAATTCCTAGCTTTATATGTTACATATTTAATACTTGATGTATAGTCAAGGACCGAAAATATTAGCATTGCCTGAAAATTTGTTAAAAAAGGAAAATCTCTAGACCCACATGCATTCACTAAATTTGAAACTATAGTTTAACAAAATCTCTAAGTAATCTTATACACATTTAAATTTAAGAAGAAATGCTTAACCCAAATTATCAAGAATCAGTAGGAAATATATAAATATAATGATATATATTAATATATTTACATATATAACTATATATAGGAACTGCTGTGTACGATGGCTGCATTTAACTGATAACCTGGTAAACAAATGATAATAAATGCAGGATTGTTTCTCTTATATGAGAAGCATAAAGGGTAAATGCAGAGCAAAATGAAAGATAATGTTGGGAAGCAGGAAAATCTTGTTCAAATGAGAGGATAAATGAAAAGTTAGAGTGGAAAAAAGGAAGGGAAAAGAATTTCTAAAAAGGGAATATAAGGAAAAAGTCATGTAAAAACAAAATTTTTATAAATGGAAAAGGGAAGAAGGACTGAAAGAAGGGGAAGGAATAGGAAAAAAAATAAGAAGTAAAAAAGATTATGTGTACAGACAAATTCCCTGTGCTGAATGTGATCCTTATAAATGGCAAACATAGGGGCCAGGGATATAACTCAGTGGTTCCAGCAGCTGTCTTGCAAGTGCAAGGGCCCGGATGAAATGGTGAATAAATGCAATATGGTATCTAGAATTGGCCACAGAACAGAAAATATACATAGTGGAAAAATTTGTAAAATTTTAATAATCTCATGTTGCATCATTTTTTTGGTAAACAAAATAAGAATGACATGATAATATTAGAATAGAATAATTGAACAATATGTAAGAGTCTGTACAGGCTTTACATCATTTTAGCTTATTTAAAATATATACATTCAAAAGGAAAAGCCTAAAATTATAGTTGTGCAACCCACAAAAATCTCAGTGGCATGAAACACATAACCCCTCTTCGTGTGTCTGAAGCATCAAATTATTTGGGTTGCACCCAGTGTATCTCAGCTGGGTCCGTGGTGAGATCCAGGAAGCTTATGGAGTTGTGTGTGTGTCTTGCTGATTTGCCTGTCCAGGGATTGGTGCTCAGTTGGCTGATCCAGTGTGGCCGTCTATGGGCACAAAGGACAAGATAAAATCATACATGTTTCAATCCTCTGGGCCATTTTATCATCATCTTGCAGTGTTTGGCAGTGGGCAAGTAAAACTTTATTATTTGGTTTGATGCAGGAATTAAAATCACGAGCCAAATGAAGTTGCATATATTACCTAATTCAAGGGCTGGATAAATGGGTACATATTTTTCTTTTAAAGAAAAGAAAAATTAACTAACAAAAATGTGGCTATTTGAAAGTGTATAAATGAAGTCATTATTGCAATCTATCCCATATTAATGATGTACAAAGCAGCAGTATCTTCACTTGAGCATGACGATCATGCGGACGCTACAGTCCTTTAGTGCTAATCAAAATAAACTCAATGTTTATAACCTTATTGTTATTTTATACTTTACATGTCATATTCGAAAAAGATGATATTGGATTCTACGATAAACTTTATATTTTCATAATTTTCTTCTGGAAAGCAAAGGTGCAAAGAAATTTGAACAGAAATTAAAAGCAAATATAAGTGAAGTCCAATTTGAAAACTGTTATTTTCTGAATTCATCTCTTTGTTATCTAACCTGCTACTCAAAAATCATCCAGAACAAATTTTAAATTTACCATAATTTCAAAATTAATTTATCAAAATTCAAAATGGAGAACTTTTTGTACATTATATTAGGTAAGTATGGGATTCTTCACTAATACAACTCCATTCATAAACACCTCTCCCACCCTATACCTTGCCCTCATGAATCAAATGGATAAATACTTCTCGTGTGGTTATGTATTTTTTTAGAATCAGTAAAATTTAAAGAACATTTATAATTGGTCTCTTTAAGGTGTCCTGAGAACATAACATTATTATATTAAAATTGATTTCTGTTTAAACTATCTTAGGAAATTTCTTTTGGAAAGTTAAAAAAAATTTCTGGCACTGTCACACCAAGTTAATTGATACTACAGGGCTAAATTGAAAGTAAAACACAACTAGGGTAAAAAAGCAAAACATTGAAATGTTCCAAATTATATATATTACTACATCTGTTTTGTTGAAGTCCAAAAATATATCCGAGTGATAAAGCTGATTTTGTTAAGTATGCCATCCAGTTGGGTCATGTTACTGTTTAAGTCAGATGTCAGCTTCCCAACCTGCTAAGAATATTGCGAAGTTATATTGCCTATTATAATGGACAAAATAGTCCTTTGTGTTTCAATATATGATCGTGCCTAATGCACATATATAGCTGAGGGTGATTTTTCAAATACAATTATGAATGTAGAACAACTTCACAATGTACACAGTAGCAAAAGAGTCTGCTAAGTGTGTAAACTGTCCATTCTTTGATCTATAGATTTGAGAAATGAATGTGAAATAAACTCCATCAGATCTGTTCAAACTACTAAATGTTTCCCCAAATGAAAACTCTAAAAAGCTTGTATCCAAATGTTTATGCCCATAAATAGAAGTTCAAACACAGAAGTATTAAAGTACATTTATCAATCATTAATATTTTTGTAGAAACGGATGCTGAATATTCTACATTCTGGAAAGAGTTAAATGAGTAAGAGTTGACTCTATTTTTTGGAGGTAACAGATAGATGATAGATAGATAGATAGATAGATAGATAGATAGATAGATAGATAGATAGACAGATCTATATATAATATAAATAAAATGAAACTTCACAATAAATTTCCTTTTTTATTTTTATTTTTTAGCTTTTTGACAAAAGGTCTCACTTTGTAGTTCAGGCTGACCCTGAGCTCACTATGTAGCCCAGATGAGCCTGGAACTTACAGCAATCTTCCTGCCTCTGCCTCCTGAGTTTTGGGATGACAGACATGAGCCACCACACCCAGATACTTCACAATAAATTAAAGGATAATTGGGCAGTGAGTGACAGGTTATTACATAAATCTGCAAAGGAAGTCAGGTTATATTTTAACTTAATTCTACTAACTACAAGGAGACAAGTTCTATGTAGCAATATGCATAGAAGATTTTCTAGAAAAAATAATTAGAACATTTTGGAAAATTAATGGACATGATTTCCTAGAAAAAGAAAAGGACAATACGGCTGGAATATAGTGAAGAAAATCAACATAATGATGTTATTTTTATCATAACAGAACTTGACAGGGTCATTTATAGCACAGAATGGCATGGTGTGCCTTTCACCAGGGAAATAAATTTGAAGTAGGAAGGATGGAAGCAATAGGACCAGCTCATTGAATAGATATATGATAATTCATGTCTTGCAGGGAAAGCTGCATGAATTGATTAACATGTGAAGGAGATTATTGGTTAAAATACCCTAAAATATTGCTAATAAATTCATAAGCATATGTTTAATTAAGCAGTTATAGTAATCTGGAAAAAATTATTTATTTCCTAAATAGATTTCCAGATGGAGTTTTCCTATTTTAACTTTTAGAAAAAGACTCAAACATGTAAGGAGTAACCCTGAATTTTGAAGACTCCTCATTCTGCATAATTTCCATCATTACAGTAGTTCTGGCATCTAGCTTCTCTCAGAACAGTGTGATTCATATTTTCAAATGGAATGTTTTGTGTCATATAAATGAATGGTGAAATATTAATAGGATGAGTGAACGATAAAATACATTTTCACAACAGAACTCGTTTCATGTTTCCTATACATTTTCTAGAGTTTTAGAATCAATTATTTTAAATATCATAGAAGGAAGATTATTTAGAAACATTAAGTGAAATAACCAAAATATTATATTAAAATGTAAATTTGACATACATCATTAAACAAATAGAAGTCCTTAAAGCCTCCTTTCAAAGTCAAAGAGATGTCGAGCTTTATTTTTGAAATGCTGAAACTGAATCTTAAAATTTAAAAGGAAATAGGGTAGCATCTTATTAAAATTCCAATTCCAACTTCTACTGAACATGATATCGCAGGGAATTGTGGAAACCATGGTCGCAGTATTGCCTTTTTACTAAATCCAATAGAAATAGATATCCTACAAGCTTCACATTTTAATTACTTCTAATGCAGCCAATTGCAGAAGAACAATACCACAAGAAACAGCAAAGTTGAGGCTGAAAAAGTAAGACATTTAGAGTCCTAGCAGTAGTGAAACCTGGGAATATAAGCAAAGACAGATTTTCAGGCATAAAAGTCTTTATTAGGAAGAAGAAACAATAAGTTGAAAACATAACAACAAACATAATATATACATACACACAATGTGAACAAGATTTCTAGTGAAACATTTTTTTACAACTGTATTGTGAAGTAGATATACCAGGCACAAAACTTGTCCAGAGTTAGAAAAGATAGCATATTTCATTTCCCCTAAAAGTGTCAAAACAATTGCAGTAAGTAGTATTTTTTTTTTTCTTTTTGAGATGGTCTTACTATGCAGTTCAGGCTCACCTTGAACTCACTGCATAGTCCAGGTTTTCCTGCCTGGACTGCCTCAGCCTCCTGACTGCTGGCATCCCACCTGACACAGCTATATTGTTGATGATTAGAGAATAAATCTAGGCATCCTATAGATCATGGTAGATGAGGTATTCCTGTAGGAAATTACATTTTAAAAAATATAATTCTACCAAGAAATGTAGGAAAAGTTAAGATGTAAAACCTTGAAAATTACCAAATGTGTAGCTTTATAATTAGCATTCTTACAAAAAGAAAATCTAACTCATCCAAATCAGATAGCAACAGAAGAAATGTACTCAAAGAAATAATTTTTAAGTGTGAAAATAAATAACAAACTATTTCTACAGTTGCAACACCTACTAGAAAGATGTTGTTAAAAAGCAGATAGAGGTACCAGCAATGAAAAAGGGCACAGTGAAAACAAACCCAAAGGTTGAGGTTGCAGCTGTGGAAAGCATGAGTGTGCACACACGCGCACACACACAGACACACACACACACACAGACATACACACACACAGATACACACAGACACACACACAGACACACACACACATAGACAAACAGCAAAAATATTTTGAAATAATGAATGAAAATGGTGGCAAGATGATTAAAGCAGTGAATTTGGGAACTATACAATCAAAAACATATAAAAGAACATAATGTCAGAATAAAGAATAAGACATAAAAAATCAGAATGGCTGGAATAAGAAGAAAAATATACACTAGGGATATAGTAAACAGACTTAATGGAGTAAAATTAACAACAGAAAAAACAAGGCAAATTATCTCTCTCGGGGATAAGCAATCTATAACTTACAGGCCAAACTTAGCATGCAACCTGCTTTATATGGCACATAACAGATTTATTTAATCTGTATTACTAATTTCCTTCTAATTCTTGAAGAAAACATACATCTTACATTTTATGTCTAATTGTGTTTATTTTAGAAAGGAGAAGCAGGTGGCAAAGACCACATGGGACTCAAAAAGCATGAAATATTCAATATCTTGGAATTAACGGAACTTACTTTCTGACCCTCATCTCTGCAAATAAGACAAACAAGGAGACCCAGAGCACACAGAACTGGAGACTTTGAAGAAGAAATAAAACCAAAGTGAACTGCAACACATACTTAAATCAAATTCAAATTTTCTGATGAAAAAATTAATTGGTATCAGTCTTATCTATACCAATATTTAGCAAGAAGAGAGAGTGTAGTATAACTTTAGGATACTCAAAAGAAAGACCATAAATTGGATATTTTGTACTTAACTCATTAAGTTATAAATAAAATGGACAAATTATTTTGAACATAGATAATTTCAGGAAAGTTTATTCACATAGGGCTTTGCTCGAAAACAAATAGCAACAATTTAACTGCTAAGTGCAAAGAGAGGAAAAACAACCAAAAAAAGGAATTTAATGAAGAAAATAGTGCAAAGGCAAGGAGAAAGTAGTTATAATAGCAGAATAATTTATTTTTAATTTTGAGACCACTTTGCCTGAATATTGTACTTTTAAAAAGGAATAAGAAACAAAAACTCCAAATAATTTCCACAAGAAAATTGTACTAAACTTTTGAAAAACACATTTTAATGTTTAAAAGTGACACAGTATAAACAGTATGTAGACTACTAAATAATCCTAATCACACACATTCTGAAACTATGTATCTATTTCTCATGTGAATTTTCTGTAAAATATCCTAAATATAATACTAGCAGAGTAAAAAATGGCAGAACACAAAAGAAATAATTCACTATGAACAAGAAGGATTTATTTCAGGACTTTAAAAGATGTCTCATTATATACAAATACATGATCTTAATTTATTATTTTATATCTATAGAAAAATCATATTTTCATCCTCAGAAAATTTTAACTTTGTAGTAAAAATCAACAAACTTCTTGATTTTAAAAACCAGAAATCTATACATATTTCATAATAAAATTATAAAACCCAACCCAAAATAACTACATGTGTGTACACACATGTGTGTGTTACTCATAAAACTAGAATAGATTATTCCCATTGAAGGAATGAAGGGCAAGGAAGAGCATTACCATCACGCTTGGCAACACTGCAATACAGAAATTAACTCAGTTGGACAAGATAAATTAATTGAAATTATAATAATTATAAAAATATGTTGATTATTACTATTTTTAGATAATATGTCTCTGCAAGGTAAAATCAAGGGAAGCAAATCAATCAGTATTATTCTTATAATAAGACTATTTACTGATAGAGCAAAAAAAAGAAGTATCTGTAATTTATCTGTGAACATTTAGGTTGATCATTTATTGAATAAAATAACATTGCTATTAGCCCTTTTACACAATTATATATATATTCTTTCATTTCTATTTTGTAAATATTGAGAAAAGGAATGGCTCGAATTCATGGTACATATCTGCATGTTCAACATTTTCAGAATGTGGAATCCATCAAACTGATTTTCAAACCATTTCCCATTTTAACAACCATGCTTAGGAGTAGCAGTTGTTCCATATTTTTAGCAGCATTTTGTAGAGGTGATCAATCTCCTGAACTCTGGTCACACTTGGAAGCATACAATGATAATTCAAAAAAGTTTGAATTTTCATTTCCTCAGTGACTGATTGTAAGCATATTTTCATGTTTATCATTTACTTATTGAAGTGCCTGTTTTTATTTGTTCTAATTAAATTGTAAAAATTTCTTAAAATATTCCAGAAAGGAGTCATTTGTCAGATAAATTGTGCAAATACCTTCTCCCTATATCAGAGGCACTTTATTCTGGAACAGTGACATTTGAACAACAAAGTAATACTAATTTTATGAGGTCAGATTTACCATGGATTATGCTCTGGGTGTTTTAGATAATGAATATTTGGAAACCAAACCATATTTTATCTAGACATTCTATAGCTTTGATTTTTAAGTGTAAGCAAATTTATGGTCCACTTTTTGGTTTAGGAGATTGTTTCTGTGCTGCAGTATGTGGTAAAGATTCAGGTTTTCCATACAGCTTGTCAATGTATCCTCCACAACTTGTTGAAAAAGATTATTTTCTGAGCTGATCTGACTTAATGCACTTGGGGGAAAATCAATTGTTCATTTATGTTTGCATCGGTTTGATATTACTGTCAAGTTGATTGGATTAAGATACTCCTGGAGCACTGACTGAGTCGTTAGGTCTGGAAGCCCATCAGTGAATTAATTCACTGACGCTCCTCGTTGAATGTGCTGTCAGAGCAGGGCCTCACTGGAAGACTTGGGTAACAGGATGAGAGTGCTCTTTCTCCCTCTATGCTCTGCTTCCTGGCTTACCACCATGAAGTGAGTGGCTCTGCTCTGCCATACCCTTCAGACAGAATGGCTGTGCCTGGAGGCTTGCTGATCTTGGAGTTGAAACTTCTGAAACTCTTAACCAAGTAAAACTGCCCTCCTTTAGTCTGTGGCTGTCAGGCAGGCCTTCTTAGCAAAAAGAAAGCTGTTCAGATTAATTTCTGCATCCTTTGTGATCTTACAGGAACCCCAATGTCCATCTGTAGTCCTCATCTTTAAACAGAATGAGTTTTATGAGATCAATATTGTTTGCCCTGTAACTCTTTTTTTTTTTTTTTAGGTTTTTGGAGACAGGGTCTCGCTTTGTGGTTCAGGCTGGCCCTGAGCTCAGCCTCCAACTCACATCACAATCCTCCTGCCTCTGCCTCCCGAGTGCTGGGATGACAGGC
>PVIR01011138.1:27835-48077 GCA_004026965.1 Petromus typicus | reverse complement strand
AAGTTTGATCCCTGGAAACCACATATAACAACACCACACTTGGCATATCTGTGGTTTTGACTAGTTAATTTTACAGCAAAGTTTCCCCAATGAAGTCTGTAAGTTTGCTCTCTTCATCTGCCCACATCCCAAGACTTTCTCAAATCCTTCCCATCAGTGGATGTCCCTCCCCTGACAATGCTTGGGTCAAGGTTTTAGCGACCTCATGTCACGGAATCTGGTGATCAATCACTTCTGTCTTCCTGTCCCTCCCATACCCCATAGCATTGACACAGGGCCTACTCCTTCCAGTTCCTTCTGACTTTATCAGCCATTTCTTCTGAATGAATCCCCTCTCACTGGCGGACTATAGTTTTTGTGGGCTCTGGAGTCTCTCTACAACATTTCCTCCAAGCATTCCTTCCAAGCCTCTGGCTTAGCTACCATACTCTGGTTTGGATGTAGATTTTCTTTAAGGGTTCATGTGTTAAAAGCTTAGTTTGTATTGTAGCAATGTCAGAAGATGGTAGACCTTTAGGAGGGGATGCCTAGCAGGAAACTATTGGAAGATGCTTTCCTAGAAAGGAATTAATGTAGTTCTGGTGAGACACTGGTTAGGTTTTGGAAACAGTGGCAAGACTGGCTCGTCTCCAGCCTCTAGCTTCCTTTCTGACCACATGATCGCTTGTTCTCACTTATGTTCCTACCAAAGGTCATCTGCCATGATGTGTTTGGACTTGCAGCTTCCAAAGCTGTGAGCTGAATAAACTTCTTCTTCTTTTTTTTTTTTTTTTTTTTTATCTTTTTAGGTTTTTTGAGACAGGGTCTCGCTTTGTGGTTCAGGCTGGCCCTGAGCTCAGCCTCAAACTCACATCACAGCAATCCTCCTGCCTCTGCCTCCCAAGTGCTGGGATTACAGGCATAAGCCACCACACCCGGCACTTGAATAAACTTCTTTATGAGTACCTAGCCTTGCATTTCATTATAGCAACAGGAAACTGATGGATATATCCTCTGTTTCCTCATGATTCTTAGATTATTCTCCTGATTCAAGTACTTAACCGCTTACTTGATTCTGTCTCTCAAAGGCCTCATAGCCCCTCAAAATTAATAACTTCTAAAGACAATTCATGTTGCTTTTTTCCCAACACACTCCTCCCCAGATCTCTCCTTGCCCACTCAATGCACCACCCTTCACGTTCTTGACCAAGCTTCCCTTGTTCTTATCCCCAGGTCCAATGCCTTTGCCAGTCCTAAAGGCTTCTTCTCAATACATGTATCAAAACTGCTTCTCTGTTTCCCATTCTGTCTCTTCTTATCTGGATTATTCCTTAGCCAGCTGACTGGTGTCCTTTTTTCCACACTTAATCCTCCTATAATTATTTCCCAGAATGGGTCTTTTGAAATGTAGGTCATATGATGTGGCTCACTGGTTTTAAAAAACCATCCATGCCTTTCTTACCACACTTAGAATAAAATACAGAGCCTTCAACTAGACTTACAAGGCTTCCATGCCTTGGCCCGGGGCTGGCAGATTTTTCCATACATGGCCAGACAGTGTGTTAGGCCTTACAATCTCTGTTGTTGTAAATCAGCTCTGGTGTTCACCTCAACCGTAGACAATATACTAATTAAGAAAATGTAGCTATTTTCTGATGCAGTGTTAGCTACAGAAACAGGAAGTGAGCTGGAGTTGGTCTGGGGAAACAGTTTGCTCGTCGTGATCTGGCCCCTCCTTGCCTTCCAAATTACATCATATACCACTCTTCATTTGCTGTTGCCCAGCCTGAGTTTCCACTCACTAGACAACTTCCCAAGATGGCTACCAGCATTTCTTATGTGGCCCCTCTTGATTATGCTGGCTCTGTCATTGCTTTGGCTAGTAGAATGTGGCAGAAGTGATGCGCTAGAACTTCTAAGCTGAGGACTTACAGAGATTAACTTATTATTCTTCTCTTGGGACCCAGCCCCTGTACTGTAAGAAAGCAGAAGCTGCACAGAGAGACCACATGGAGGAACATGAGGGGCTCTGGGCCCAACCAGCAACACTGACTCCCACCATGTACTGGAGCCACCTTAGGTGTTGTAGCCAGACAGCACTACAGGGAACAGAAGAACTTTCTGGCTGAGTCTGGTCACCTCACAGAATTGGGACAGAGAACATGGTTGTTACTCTCACCCACACAGGGTCAGTGTCTTGTTTGTAGCAACAGTTAACTAAAACACAAGTCCTCTTCCTGTTCCTCAGACCCACCTAGCTCACCCTTCCATCAGCTCCAGGGGTTCCTTCTGCCTAGAATGCTTTCCCTCAGCCTCACCCGGCTGGTCCTTCTCATCATTCTTGTGGGCCTGAAGCACCTTAGTTTTCCATTGGAAAGCTACCCACTCTTCAGTGAAGCCCACTGGTCAGACCCTCTCTCTGCTCAGCCACTCTCATGGACTCCAGGCTTGTGAACAAGGCCAAGCTGATTGGTAACTCTACATCCCCTTTCTGGCCTCCATTACTGAGTCAAGTGCGTGCATGGACCAGACAAAAGAGTCAATCCCAGGAATTATTAGTAGTAAGGAGAAGCTCTTAGCTGAGGTTGTTAAAGTGACTTAACGTAAACCTGGAAATGCTGGTGCCCAACACCAAAGAGCAGGACTGTCTGAGGAATGAGCCAAAACAAAGACCAGGAGACCAGACACAGACAGGAAGTGAAAGAAGTTCCTAGATCTAGACACAACTGAAGCTATTCTTTCTCTAGATCTTTGGCCAATACTTCTCATTCCACTATCAGCTTTCTCTTCTGTCTTTGGGTACGCCAGTTTTATTTATTTATTTATTTATTTTTTTTAAGGTCTTTCGAGACAGGGTCTCACTTTGTGGTTCAGGCTGGCCCTGAGCTCAGCTTCCAACTCACATCACAGCAGTCCTCCTGCCTCTGCCTCCCGAGTGCTGGAATTACAGGCGTGAGCCACCACGCCCGGCACTGTGGTATGTGATACTGGTTGCTGCTGGGGTGAGTCTCCATACCCAGTATGGTATGTGGTTACCGGGGATCGAACCTGGGTCCTTGTGCTTGCAAGACAGGCGCTGGAACTACTGAGCTAATTCCCCAGCCTGGGTGAGCCAGTTTTAGATACCACTTCTATCTCTTGCTCTTAAATTACCACCAATTACTTGGCACTCCCTTTACCATTCCTTCTAAATATTGGGATGAACAATATGACGTTGCCATTCTTGCTGGTTAAAAATGACTGAATGTCGGAAGTCTTACACTCTGCTTAACTTCAACAGCTCCAGAAATGGGAAAATCATTATCTATTGAGGCAGCCCAATTAAAAATTAGAGATCTAACCAATAGAAAGTTCATACACACACAACACACACACACACACACACACACACAAACATACATCTGTCTCCCTGTCCCCCACAGTCCTGGGCATTCCCCATATCTGATGCCAAGTGGAGCACTTAGCTTCAAACATCAAGGGGTCCTCTTATTTCTAGAAACAATACTTAGAGAAATGTAGCCTTTTATGTCTAACCTTTTTTTTTTAATGTGGTGCTTTAACTCTTGTCTTCTCCATCTTATTCCAGAGGATCTTGAACTAAGTTAGGACCTCAATTCATCCCACTGAATTTGACCCTATTCAGTTTAGCCTACAGTCTTTCCCATCGAAAGCCACAATCCTGCTCCCGCCCAGTGAGCCAGAGTTTCCTCTATTGTTCTCTATTGTTGCCAAGATACAGAGACATAATTCAGGTCAACATGAAGACCTTTATGAACCATGATTGCACAACCCAGGGTACCAGTTCCAGCATCATGCCTTCTGACGATTCGAGAAGCTTGCAATCTTTGTATTTACCTATGGCGTTACTACCAATATTAAAATGGACAACAGAACTGAGAGTCACACCCAGTGGAACGTGGAGAGCTGGACAGAGATTCACTACTCTAAACTTGATTGTCCTGTCAGTCACTAGTTCTCCAACATGAGCCAGGGACTTTCAGTGTTTCTGGGCCTTGTCTACAGGAAGTGGCAGGATTCCAGCTAATCAGAACAACACTAGGACAAGGTTAATCACTAGTAAACTGGTCATGTACCCCTTGCTCTTAAGGCCACACTTGCACCCCTGCCTACTGGGTCAAAGGGTTTGTCCTTTGTCCTTTCTCTGCTGTAGTAGTCAGGCTCTGCCAGCATCAGCCAATCCAAACAGCAAAGAACTGATGGCAAAGTGAAACACCCAGTTTTGTAATACAAGCAAGATTTCAAAATGATTAAGGAACCAACTTTGGGGAACTGTCCTAATTTTTGCAAAGCCACTGATATGTAAGAAAATGCAGCATCAGATGAGAGGAAAATCTGCGAGGATAAGGAATGAAAAGAGGCTTCCAATGAATAATTTGAGTATCAAAGGAGTAAGAAATATATCTGAGATTAACCAAAGCCTCGAATATTTTTAATTAAATTCTTTATTGGTATATTTTATATACACATCACGATCACACTGAACATTGGGAATTTGTACTAGTACATGACATGAGTTAATTCTCATTTTTAGCCAATCCCTTACCCACCTGACAACCTCCTACCCCCTATATACATGTGCTTTTTCTTTTTTAACACAATTTTTCTTTCTTCTAATTACTTACACCCACCCTTTCTCCTTTGAATATTTTCTATTTCATAATATTATACATTCTAGAACTCATTTACATCTTCAGATTCTCATACCAGAAAAAAGATACAGTATTTACATAACTGTGACCTATTTATTTCACTTAGGAGAATGTCCTCAAGGTATGTTCATTTGACTATAAATGACTCAAACATCATTCTTTATGGCAGAATAATACTCCATTTTATTAAAATACACACACACATACACACACATTCTCTAGGCATTCTCCAGTTGATGGAAATTTGGGTTGTTTCCAAGATTTATCTATCACAAACTGAGCTGCTATGGACATGAATTCACATATGTCACTATGATATGATTCTTTTTCATTTTTCGTGTATATTCCTAGCAGGGAAAAAGCAGTGTCAAATGGGACCTCTAATCCTAGTTTTTTGAGGAATTTCCATACTGATCTCTATAGTGGTTGCACCAGTCTACATTTCCACCAGTAATGGAGAAGGGTTCCTTCCTCCCTACAGCCTCACCAGCATTTATTGCTGGTTAATTTTGTAATAGCAGCCATTATTTTTGGAGTGAGATTTCATCTGCAAGTGTTGTTTTCATCTGCATCTCTCGAACAACTAGTGATGTCAAGCATTCCTTCATATGCTTCTTGACTGCTTTAACTTCTTCCTCAGAAAAGTATCTGTTCATTTCAGATCTCCATTTGTGAATTGGATCTTTAAATTTGTTATATTCTAGATAGTAGCTCTTTGTCTGAGAAACAGCTGGCAAAGACTTTTTTCCATATTTCTTGTTGTCTTTTAGCTCTGCTAGTGCTGTCTTTTGCTGTGTAGAAGTTTTTTAATAGGATGAAATGCCATTTGTTGATTCCTTCTGCTAGGTCCTGTGGTGGCTAAGGTTTTGTTCATAAAGTCTTTCCTTATGCCAGTGTCTCCAAGAGTTTTACCTATCCTGTTTTCCAGTAGATTTAATGTTTCTGCTTTAATATTTAGGTCTTTAATTCACTTTGATTTTAGTTTAGTACATGGTGAAAGAGATATATCTAACTTTAGTCTTTGGTAGGATAAAGTCCAGTTTTACCAGCATCTTTTGTTAAAGAGGCTCTTTCCTCCATTGAGGATATTTGGCTTGTTTGTTTACTTGTTTTCAGTTTTCTGAGACAGAGTCTCACTTTGTAGTTCAGACTGGTCCTGAGCTCAGCTTCGAATTCAGAAATTCTCTTGCCTCTGCCTTCCAAGTGCTGGGACTACAGGTATGAGCCAGTACGCTGGGCATTGTGGTATGGGCGTGAGTCACCGCACCCGACATGGTTGTATATGGTTACCTTGCCGAGGACTGAACCTGGGAGCTTGTATTTGCAAGGCAGGTTCTGGAACCACTGAGCTAAATCCCCAGCCCACTATGCAGTTTTTATCATCATGACTTTGTAGTATAATTTCAAGTTGGGGATTGTAGCCTCAAATTTTTTAACAAAACTTTACGCTTTATGATTGTGCTGTGAAATAAAATCTGAAATGATAAATTTCATATAATATGATCATACACTTTTACTGGACAAATACAAAAAAAAGGTGATTGATTCGTTTTTGTAGTTACTGTTGCGATTTCAAGACTTGGCTGGTTTTAATCTTTTTGCCTCCCTCCCCTCCAAGGTTCCATCTCCAAATATTGGGCTGCCCTAGAGCTGTTCCCTGGTCCTCTCCCTGCCCATATCCCCTTCTTCTGAGAGATCACATTCAGTTTCTGGCTTCAAATATCATTCACATACAGGTCACTCTTAAATACATAGCTGGCTCTTGACCCGTGGCTCACTGTATCTCTGCTTGAGTGTTTAATAGCCTCTCAGACTTAGGTGCCTGGAAACAGCTCTTAATTTTCAAAAGATACATTTGTTTTTAAAGTTTTTTGAGACAAGGTCTCATTCCATAGTTCAGGCTGCTCCTGGGCCCAGCTTCAAACTCAGCAATCCTCCTGCCTCTGCCTCCCAACTGCTGGGATTACAGATGTGAGCCACCACACCTGGCATTGTGATATGTGGTTGCCGGGGATCAAACTTGGGACCTTGCGCTTGCAAGACAGATGCCAGAACCATTGAGCTAAATTCTTGGCCCAAAAGATATATTAAAAAAAGATCTTTTCCATCTCATTTACAGTGAGCTGCGTAAGTCAGTCACGTGCTCAGGCCAGAATCTCAAGAGTTACCTTGAAGCCTCTGCCTTTGCCCACCTCGCATCTTAGTTTTGTGGAGCCTAACTTCAAAGTAGAACCTGAATTCGCTCTGCTCTTATTTCTCCTCCAGCCCTCCAGGCACTGGCCTGGTGGCCATATCCCTCACTAGGGCCCATGACAACTTGGTTTTCAGCTCCTGCTCTGGCCTTAACAGCCAGCACAGCGGACATTGCAGTCATTTAAACATAGATCAGCTTGTCATTCCTTGAATTAAGTCACTCTGGGGCCTCTCCAGCTCCCCTTAGGAGCAGCCATCTCTTATCAAGTGACCTTTATTTTCTTTCATAGCAATTATCATAGTATCTTAGCTGGACTACTTTGCTTATGTATATATGTAAATGTTTGTGTTCCCTTAGACTATAGGCCCCAATACAGCAGAGACTGTTTTATTCATTGCTATATTTTAATTTGCTAGAAGTTGTCATTAAGTAGAAGTTCAATAGATATTTGTCGAGTAATTCTTATACACAAGAAAAATAAACTTCATAATGTTTTTATTTTCTAGGTTAAAATCAATAAATACCTTTTTGTGTGTGTGCTATTTACTATGAAACTCTGGTCTTCTTTTACAAAGTGATTTACTCAAATGGACTTTATATCAATGATCTTGGAACAGCGAAGACTTCCTGTCTTGTGTATTTCCTTCCTTAGACTTCCCACATTAGTGAACTGTGGAATTAGGAAGTAAAAACTGTGCTGATATAATTTGTTCTTGATTAACCCGAGCTGGGTCACCATGACTAGTCATTTTCGTTCCAGGGGCCCAGAAGCATGCTCCCCTCTTACCACCCGTTTTAGAATACTGTCTGCGGTCAGTTATGCCTCTGGCTTTCAGGGTAGGGTGCTTTCTTTCTTCTTTTTAATGGAGCACATTTTCTATCTCTGGCATTCCAGCAACATTTTAAATATCTGCAGGTCTTCTCAGAGGACACATAAATACTGCAAGTCTCTTTTTTGGGTTCTTTAAGTGCTCTGGCCTATACTTCATCTGAGACAAAAGACTTGAGTCTAATTCAATTTAAGACACGAGTAAAAGTTCTTATTAAAATGAGAGGTCACAGTGCGAGACAACTTAGCAACACAAAGATGTTACTGAATTGCTGAATTAAACAATGTCTCTGACATGGAGAGGCTGCAATCCCCCCAGTAGCTTTTAGAGCTATTCAGATTCTTCTGAGAACTACACATGTGGGGTCACTCATATTACTGAAGGATCTGAGGTCTACTTTAAACCTTCTCTTCCGCCTCACCATGTGCTATGATGCTGCGGGGTCAGCAGTAGAGAGGGAGATCGGGGAGGAAGGTGAGGGAGCCAGCCTCCTGCCACCCTACTGCAGCATCTCCAGAGCTGCGGGCACAGAGCAAGTTACTGATCAGTGGCTGCCAGGTGTGAGTGAACTGCCCGTAGGCTGGGTAGTAACTTGAAGGCGCACGAATGTTCTAGAGGGACCAGCTGCTCCTCATATCTCTACAATCTTCCCGAGCAGAGACACAAATTTTTGTGTCATATCATTGGAATTTTAACTTCGAGTTTCAAATTATAAAGCACTGAGCCTGCCAGGCAGCACCTGCCAAGGGGCCCGCGTGGGCCTGCGGCTCCAGTTTGCAGCCTGCTGCCCGAGACACCGCAGGTGGGGCAGAAGACGGATGTTGGCTCTCTGTTGTCAGTTTCTAGTTATTGACTCCAGAGTGTGGCAGGGATGTGGGTTCCCTCTTCCTTACTCCAATGAGTAGTCCTTGTTCTACGGGAGCTAGTAAGCAGATGTAAAGATTTTTGGTTTTAATGGTTGTTGTGGAAGTATTTTATTGGCTGATTGATTGATTGGTTGTAGTGCTGGACATTGAACCTAGGGTCACATGTGTGCTAGGCAAGTGCTTTTCCATTGAGCCACATCCTCAAGGGGCCCCTTAATTTAAATGGCACTGAAGTTTGACAGAAAGAACCTTAACTTCATACTAGAAGTCCATAGGACTCTCTCCCTAGGGCATAATTTTGGTGGGACCCTGTCTCCCCAAATAGAAAGAAACTGCTACTTTGTCATCCTTATGTTTGGGGCCCTCAAACTGGTACTAGAAATAGTGTATGTATTATAGGTGCTTAAAATGTTTTAGATTAATGTTGCTGACTGCTTTTCAGCCTTCAATTTCACTTTAAAAACATTTTTGCCAAGAATGGTGGTACACACCTGTAATCCCAGCAGTGGGTAGGCTAAGACAGGAGAGTTGCCAAGAGTTTGAGGACAGCCTTGTCTTAAAATGAGACTTTGTCTTAAAATGGCTTTAAAATGAAATGAAACATTTAAAAACAGCTGGGCATGGTGGTGTACACCTATAATGCTAGCGCTTGGGAGGCTGTGGCAGGAGGATTGCCAGGAGTTCAAGGCTAGCCTTGGCCACTCAGTAAGTTCAAGGCCAACTTGGACTGCATAAAACAAATCAATTAATTAATTAAAAAGCTTAAAAAAACACTTTAAAAAAGTCATGTGTAAAACACCTTCTTCTCTTAGGTTTAATCCATGGGGCAGAGAATGAGAACCAAGACAAGGGGATCACCACGAATTAGCGTTGCGAGCTGCTGCTCTCGTGACTGTGTCCCTGAGACAGAGATGCAGCCACTGCCACCTTGCCCAGGCCCATGTCCTTCCTATTTTCCACCTGCTCCTCGAGGCTGAGCTTGGGCAGGAACAGGACAGGTCCCTGCTGGCTGGTCTCAGGGAGGTCTCCAGCCACAGCTGGGTCCTTGGACAGCCCAGCAATTCACCAGCTCTCCTGAGAGCATCTTCACATCGACACTCCACTTCAGTCCTTTGTGTCGCTCCAGTGCCACCCAGATGCCCCCAACCCTCAGCTGATGGTCTCGTTCACCTCTTGTGCATTCTTTACCCCAGCTCCTCGATATCCATCCATCCTGGGCAATTTCCTACCAAGTGTCTGGAGTTGATACAAGACGGATTACTCAGACCATCTGAATTTCTCACCATGACCTAAAGGCACTGCGTGTCTACCCACCAGCAGGCTTCTGGGTTCACTGCCCGCATTCTCTCTTGGCGGTCTCTGTTCTACTCACACCCATGTCCTTGCTTTCTGTTCACACTCCAGGCACATTCCTACCTGAGGACCTTTGCACATGCTGCCTCTGTCACCGGAGTGCTCTTTTCTCCAGAAAGTCACTCACAGTTTACTTTTTCATTCATCTACCTCTGCCCCAAAATAGCATCTCACACCTCGTGGCTCTGTTCATGCCCTGCCCCACATTTGCCCTGAGCACTGATCCGTCTGACATAGTGTGCATGTGCTTGTTTACTGTCTATCTCTCTCCTGGGAGGTCAACTTCGTTGACTGTGGTGAGTTTATCTTTTTTTTCACAAAGATACTTTGCTCAGTCCTCTGAACACTAGGATTACAGGAGTGCGACACCACACCTGGTGTGGTGTATCATTCTCTAGAGCCTCATACTCTAAAGGCTCGCATTCAAGGACTCTCTTTTAGGCTCTATCAACTCTGCATCCTTTCTGGGTCCCAAGTCAGTATCTCCTTTTCGCCCTTCTGACTGCTCACACTTTCACCCTTCCCCATGTGTGGGTGGCCTGTCTTTCTTTAGAAAAATCTTATAGTCCTTTAATCAAGAAAATTCTGCTTATTATTCAGGGCCTAGTGTGAGCTTCTTTGTAGAACCATCCTGGTCCTGGCAGAAGATGAGTAATGTGGGACACTTAAGTTAATGAAGAGGAGCCAGGGCCCGCTGGGCTGCTTCCCTTCTTGCCAGGAGAGAGAACGCTGGTTTCTTCACCTCCTTTAATCCAGGGCCCCCTTGCCCGTCCACTGTCATCCCTCAACTCACTCCGATTGCTCTGAGCTCATTGAGTCTTCTCATCTCCCACTCTCAAATTTTTGAGAGTTTTGAAGCAAAGATGCTTCTCTTGTTACAAAAAGATCCAGTGACACTGGATGCAGTTTAGACGCTGTCTATAAAGCCCTCTGTTCCCCTGAAGATGGAGAAATGACACTGCTTGAGCATGGCAGAGCTTTCTTTGAGTGTTTATTCAAGATCTCAAAGTGTCTCTTCACACTTACAGAAATAGAAACACCCCAAGTGTTAGCCACTCCAGTGGGCTGAATAAGCAGCGGCCCCCCCCCACGAAGCGCCACCAGAGGACTGGGCCGGCCTGTAAATCTGTGGCAATGTGTAACAAAAGCAGGAAAGAGATGGGGTCATGGAGAAGAGGCTTCATTCTGGGCAAGAAATCAGTCACAAGAACACTAGGGGTGTGGTGCACACTTGAAATCCCAGCACTTGGGAGGCTGAAGCAGGATGATCACTATGAGTCTGAGGCTAGCCTGGACTATATAGTGAGTCAAAGCCAACCTGAACTACATACAAACTATTTTTCTGTGTATCTGTGATTGTTTCTGTCAGTAGGTATTATATAGATATTAAAACAAATTTTTAAATAATTTTATTAATTCACTTAGCAGCAATAAGTCTATTACATGTTAACAATTTTATAAAGATAACTGTAGTTTCCAAAATGAAAAATAAAATAGTCTAGAGAACAAAGATGAGGGACATTATTTCATACTTCGCAAATCTCTTTCCTGTGTCACTTCACAGACAACAGATAGGTCCTCCTGTCCTCTTCATTCCTCGATTCCAGCATCATGCTGAGTAGCTTCTGGGAGCTCCAACATGCCTTTTCAAGAGGATGAGTTTAAAATGTAACTATAGTTTTAGTATTAGTGTAAAAGTACTTTTGATCTAGAGGACACCCCGAGAGGACTCCCTGAGGACCTCCTTGGGTCTCCAGCCTACACCTCAGATCCATCAGTATTCTCACTGAAGTAAACATTTAAAGTTTTCTGGGCTTATAAGCAGTTTATGTGGCTTGGCTTCTCTTTTGGACTAATGTTTATGCTGTCCTGAAAATGCAGATGCTGAAACTCTAACCCCCAATGTGATGGTATCAGGAGGTAAGGCCTCTTGGACCATGATCAAGAAGGTGGAGCCTCCATGAATGGAATTAACATTCTTATAAAAGAGAACTCAGGGCTGAAATTGTGGCTCAGTGGTGCTGTGTGCCTACTCGGCAAGAGCAAGGTCCTGGGTTCAATCCCTGATCCTGCACAACAGAAAAGGAAAGAGACAGAGAGAAAGAGAGAGAGAGAGTTCAACAAATTCAGCCTCTTTCTAACACATGAGGACACAATCAGAAGTTAGCAGTCTGCAGCACCAAAGTGGGCCTTACCACCCCTTGACCAATCATGGCACAGCAGGCCTCAGACACCTCCTTATTATGTGTAGAGGTGTTGTGGCAGAGTGGAACAGCTCAGTGATACAGCCAAGTGCTACAGCTCTGTGTCAGCAATTTGAAAACTCTAGAATCCAAAAGTTATACAGTAAGATGGAGAAGAGACTTTTATTAGCTGGAGGGCTCAGAGGAGTTTATCCACTCCAAATTCCGAATTCAGTGCCCAGAGTTGCAGTAAAAATTAGTTTAGATATAGTTGGGAAAGGAGCTTGAGAAGACCTTTAATGCAGAGGCTCAGCTCCAGGCAAACCTAGGTAGAAATATACTAACAGTTTCACTGTTGGAACAGAACACCTTTGATTCATGGAGCAGGTACATGCTGCAGTACAGTCACAAAACATTTTGATATATTGGGCTGGAACACTGAGCAGCCTAAGGTCATGTATCTGGGACAGAACATCTCATAGAAAAAAAAGTGAAGGCTTGTCCTGTGGGGCATTAGTGCTTCGTCAGAGGCAGAACAGTAACACGGCCGCCTCCTGCTTCCCGTGAGTGTGAAGGGGTAGTTGCTCCCATGAGTGGACACAGTAGATTTTAAGAATGGGTGATCACTGTGGCTGCACCTGATGTGACTAGGGTCCCTCAGAAGCACTGGCCTCCTCTACAAGGACAGACTGATGAGCACAGTAAGAACCTCTGACGCCAGCTGTGAATCTGGAGGTGGCTGCACAGCAGGGCTGCAGGCGGCTCCCAGGAACTGTGATCGCCCTGGGGTGTCAGCAAGGAGATGGGACCTCAGTTTGAGGACCACATGGAATTTGGCCAGCAGTTAGTTGAAGGAGTAAATGCTTTGAGGAAGGAATTCAGTCTTACTCAGCCATGCTGTGACTGAACTTTGCACCTACAGACCTGTGAGATAGATGGTAAACAAGTTTTAAGCCACTTTGTCACAGAGCACTAAAACCCAATACTGTGTGTATTGCTTTAATTTATATTTAAATTTCACAAATAAATTATAAATAATCTTCTCTGTGAAAAACAGAAACTACTGAGGAGCCAAGTTTCCCTTGACCCCTCCTCCCCCAACCAGCCAATCTTCTTTCTAAGGTTTGCCACTCAGTTGGGTATGAATCCTTCCAGACGTTTTTTTCTATGCATTTTTGTGGATGTATTTTTTAACTTTAGAAATGCATTCAAATGAACATTACAGCTGGCCCCAATCTCCTAAAAATAAGACAAGCACAATCTGAAGAAACATTCTAGAGCAGGCTGCTTGTCTTCCAGTTAAGCATTCCGACCCAGCCTAATGCTCTTCGACCTAAACTTAACCTGTGGTTTGGGGCTGTGGTTTAAATGGTAAGGCTCAGGTTCCACAGTTGAGACATTAACTGTCAGGGCCAACTCCAGGTGCTCGCTCCAACCTCTTGCAGTTTATTCAGAGGAAGGATGAGCCCTTTTTGTTGTCATAGCCTCAATTATTATGACCCAAAGTGACCTTTAATGGCCATTTTGCCCCTGCCTCATCTATTCCTGGAAAAACAAAAGTAGCTATGTCTTTACCCAGCTATGTCAAAACATCCCACTGAATTGCCGATTCACCTTTGAGTCGATGGCAACGTACAGATGTGACCTTTCCAAAAACTAATCTGTAGCATATACCTAGGCTATCTCATCAGCCAGGATGGAGCTCGGTAACAGTGAATGGCACACAATGCCAGCGTGTGCAAGGGGTACCTTGCCAGAGAAGTAGCCTCCTAGTTCAGCTTCTGGAATTTCTGGAAGCAGCACTTTTTAAGTGACTGTGACAAGTGTCTCGGGCAGAAGCTCCTTTGCCAGGGAAGCTTGTCTTCCAGGTTCACGGGGCAATGTGGCGCATGTGGTGTGTTTCTGTAGTGAATGGAGCGTAGGCGGTGATCTCTGCCTGTGGTAATGTCCTCTCCTGACCTTGAGCTCCCTTACACTACAGCCGCCTTGGTATTTCGGAGTTGCAGATAGGCCCTTATCTGCCCGAACTTTTTTTTTTTTCCCCCAGGCAAACTCTGCCTCTCTGCTTGCTGAGAGTGGGCAGAGCCCACCAGCTCCTCGATCCTTGGCCAGTGTGCCAAGGCCTCACGTTCGCCGCCTCCCGGAGCCATGCCCACCCCCACTCCAGCCCCGTGGATTCTCCATGCTTCTGGCTATCCAGGTACGGCCAGACACCCCTTTGAAAGCTGTGTCTGGGGACAGGACCCTGCCCTGGGGGCCCCAGCTGGGGCCCAAGGACCCCACGCAAGGAGCTACAGCAGACCGTTCTTTCCTGTTCCGAGCACAGTTCTGTTTCTTTCCAGGGAAGTCTTCAAGCAGATGCATTTCCCAGAGTTCATCAAAGGGACAGGCGTGCTTTGGGTACACTGGTTTGAGCGGGCTCAGATCTGGTCCAGAGTCACTGTGTCTGGCTTCTAACGGGGACTTCAGAGCGCGGAGGAACCCCAACTTCACCTCTGGCCCCAGCTGCGGGTGAGGAAGCGCACAACCCCCACCGGCCCAGAGGTTTGTGACATTCAGGCTGCCCCGTTACAGCCGGTGGGCTCTCGCGTCTTGGCATCCTAGCGATTTTGAAGGAGTTGGGCTTTTTGTGACGAGCTCTGGGCCATTGGGACCGGCCCGGAATGGGCGGCCCAGGCGGGACGGGGGCGGAGCGGGCAGCGCTGCGCTGACGGCCGCGGCAGAAAGGGGGCGGCCGCGCCCATTTCCTCCGCTGAGCTGAACTGCGCTCTGCTCAGCCTCGGCCCGAGCGATCCGCAGCGGGAGCGGCGCCTCCGACCGACCCCGCGTCGGCCGCGACTCCGCCGGCCGCTCGGAGCCCGCAGCGCCGCTGGCGTCCCGGCCACACATGGACGCAGCGCTGAAGCGGAGCCGCTCGGACGAGCCGGCCGAGCCCCTGCCGCCAGCCCAGGACGTGGAGGAAAAGGAGGAAGAAGAGGAGGAAGAGGGGATGGAGCAGGGGTTGGAAGAGGAAGAAGAGGTGGACCCCCGGATACAGGTAGGGCTCGGGCCCCGCGTCCCGGCTCCGCCAGGGCTTCGCGGTGACGGCGGCCGGGCGAAGCCGCGTAGGGCGAGGAGCGCGCCCCGGGGCTCGGCTCGCCCGGCGGGGGCTGCGGTGCCCGAGCGGACGCGGCCTGAGCGGGACGCTGGATCCTGCGGGGCGGCGGGACGGGGTCGCTGCCGCGCGCCTGGCGGCGTGGGCGGGTGTGCAACAAAGAGAAGGGGGCGGGGGCGGGCGGCGGCGGGGTGTCCCCGCTGGACGCCGCGCAGGGGCGCTGGGCGTCGGCAAGTCCTGCGGCGCCGGCGGGCAGCGGGTCGCGGCTCGCGAATCAGCCCTCACCTGGCGGCGGTGCGGTCGCAGCCTCCCCACCCCCATTGTTAGCGTGCGGAGGCTTCATTGTCGCCCGGAGCTTCCCGTTCCGCACTGCCTGAAAGGGTTTTAAATCCTGCGTTTTTTTCCTCCTTGTGAGATTGGGTAGGAACAGAGATCCGCGACAGCTGATGCGCAGAGCTGGCGCGTGGAGGCGGCGAGGGGAATGGCCTGGCTTTCTGCGCCTCCATTTCCAAGAGAGATGATTAAAAAACAGTTTCCAGACCGAGCTGTAGAGTGACAGCTTAACCTCTTCACCCCACTATGCAAAAAGCACAGCAAATTCCTTTCTAGGGCCCATTTTTCACTCCTATAAATCATTTTTTTTAAATACAGCTTTTAAGTATCACCTGCCATCTCTGGAACCCTAATTGATTTTTAGTGCACAGGTCAGTTAAAAGCATGTTTAACTCGATGGTTGAGATTTAAATGAATTGTTTAGGCAGATTGATAAAATTAAGATTAGGTGGGGAAATATTTGCATTAGAAATTTTGTTAAAGTCATTAATTTGGACTGTGAAATCTTATGTTTTTGGTGTGGAATTCTGTTAACAAAATCCTTTGTCTGCAGAGTAAAGATGAGTTAACTTCTCATTAGATCCTTCTTACAGAATGTCACTTTCTACATGTTTAGAGCTCTGGAATTAAAGCTAGTTTAAAAAATTAAGACGAGCCAAGTAGGTTGAATAATTTGGAGTTGGGGGAAATAAAAGGGTTCTCTCTTTAGGAAAATACTCAACCACTGATGAATTAATACTAGAAATTTGCCTTGGATTTAAATGCTTTCACTGGGTTTATAGTTTTGGCTTGGTCTTATTTTACTGTTTTCTCTATAAATTTCTTCCTTTTGGAGTTGATTACTAAAACTATCCGTAACTATTAAGTTTATCTTGAAAGGATATATCTGCAATAGATTCTTGACCTTCCAAGGAAAGGCAGATCCCTAGGACCTTAGGAGACAGGGTCTGAAAGCATATTATCAACAGAAATATTTAAGATATGTTGACCATTTGCTGTTAATACCAAGCTTCCACTCTCTCCCTTGAGAGTTAAGACTTTCCTCCCCTTGCAAACTGGGGTGGGGTGACTGTTGAGGTTACAGGCTAAGTCACACTGGAGACAGAAGTGACCCTTTAAATCTCTTCTCTTTTCCTCTCTAGGGTGAACTGGAGAAGTTAAATCAATCCACTGATGATATCAACAGACGGGAGACTGAACTGGAGGTACAGAGCAGGGTCCCTGTTCTTGGTGAATTGACAAACACGGGGCTGTCCTTACGAGGTGGAGCATTATTGCCAGAGCCCTTCGTTGGGAGTTGAGCAACAGCCTGTGTCTGACGTGTAGAATGCACCACAGAGGCAGGCTGTGGGCGAGAGCCCGGGGATCCAATTTCACATGTTGTTTTCATTTTCGAAGTTCCTTGGGCGCGAACCAAGGATTGTGCAGTGCATCACCTACCGAACGCTAAACCCAAATTTCAGCTTATCTATGCAAAAGTTGAAAGAGCCGAGGGGCAAATGAGCTGAATTCTTTAATAGAGAAAGATGAATAAGCTCACAGAAGCTCTTAAATATTTTAGGACGGCTGCTTCCGTTCATACTTGGGACTATTTGAACATCAGTGTTTTACTTTCCTGTCCTAATAATTCACCCTCCTTCCATTTCCCTGCTCATTTTCTTTAATGTCTGCTTTTGCGTGGAACATAATTATCTTAATGGTAACAAGATGTTTAGACTTGGGAAGAGCTTTCCTGCTGGGAAAAATGTTGGGAGACAGCTTGATTTGAATTTCATGAGCATTTTCCAACCTGAGTGTAAACAAGTTAGCATTCTTCACAGCCACCAATTAGACTCCACCTCTTTTTCTGTGTAGCAGGATTTACCATCCAGCAGATGTGAGCAACCCCTGCTTATACCTGGGAGCCTGTAATGACTTACACAACTAAGAAAGCAGGGAGCTGTAGAGAGAACTTGTTTTTGTGGGAGGAGAAATGGCAAGAAAGGTTAACTGGCAAGTCTGCTGTGAGTGCATCAGGCTGTGGTCTCTGACGGCGTGCGCAGTCCTGGGCTCTTACACATGGCCAAGCGCATCAAAAGGTTTGTTCTCTGAGCTTTGTGAAGGGTTATTCTAACCTGCGTTCGGGTAGATCCTGAACACGGCTTCCCTTCTCTCTGCAAGGAAAGTAAAAACTGCCTTAATTTATTTTCAGTTTTAATTAAGCCTGTCCTGTGTTTGGGGGAATACCAGCGGATTGAACCCAGGGCCTTCACATTGAGCTAATTCACCCCATTTTTTAAAATACCTTTTACTTTGAGACAGGGAATTGCTGTTTTGCGCAGCGTTGGCTCCATTTATGATCTTCCTGCCTCGGCCTTCCACTGTGCTGGGGTTACAGGACCAATCACTGCTCCTGGTTTAAATCAAGCCTCTGTGAAATTGGGCAATTCACACCTCTCAGAACCTCAGATTTCTCAAACTTAAAGCAACAAAACTCATTATTGTTCTAGTACATTAGTATTTATGTACCTTTTTTATTTTTTGTACTGGAGGTTGCACCCCTTTGGCCTGCTAGTAAGGCCTGAACCAGTAAACTGTACTCCCAGCCTTATAACATGTCTTTTATGAGCCTTTTTTCACTCATTCACAATAGCCCAGAGCCATGTAGTTCAATAATGTAGCCACATGCCATACATGACATATAAATTAAAATTTAGTAAGTCTAAAACTTTGAGGTAGCCCTGTGTTACTGGTACTAATGATTGAACCTAGTGTCTGGTGCTGAACCTCAACTCAGCCCATCTGTTCACATTTTGAGACAAGGTCTTCATAAATTGCCCAGACTGGCCTCAAACTGTGGTGCTCCTGCCATGGCCTTGGGAGTTGCTGGGCCCACAGGCGTGTGTGCTGCACTCGGGAGCTCAGTAACTACACTGTTGTCAGAGTAGAGAAGACCTGCAGGATACTGGGAGGTTCTGTGGGCCCGGGATGGTAGGAGCTGCCTCCTTCCTAGCTGAAAAACTGTCTCCTGGGTTAGTGATGTGACAGAGCTGCGTCTCTGATCCCAGTCCTAGGTCTTTTCCAGACCTACCACCCAGTTCTTTTGTACCATCCCAGGGATGCCTGGGATGGCCCCATGTCTCAGCCCTCAGTGATGCTGACTTTGGGGATTAAACTGGTTCACTGAGTCGACACGTATTAGCTTTGATTTCTGAATTCCATTTGTGAACATGCTTAGGTATTTGTGTGTCTCAAAGCCACCAGACAGTGTTTCCTGCCTCACTCTGGAGAGCATTTGGAACTCCTTGTGGCGTGAGCTGGAAGGTGTGAGGAGGCCAGCTGGGGCCGGGCTGTGTGCTGGCTGACCTTCTGGTGCTATTAGCCCCAAGACTGACTCAGGGGAATATAATATACGAGCCACGAAATAATTAAAGACGCCCTAGTAGACATGTGAAAAATAAAATAAAATTTAAAAGAAATAGCTGAAATAAAAAATAAAATAAAATTTAAAAGAAATAGCTGAAATTAGTTGTGATTTATTTTATTTAACCCAGAATACCTAAGATAGTATAATTCAGTGTGGAGTCCGGAGAAATAGTTATGAAGGAGAGGACTAAGGCTGTGGCCTAGTGGCAGAGTGCCTGCCTAGTGTCACCAAGATCCTGGGGTTGATCCCGGCACCACCCAAAAGACGATTCCACATGTTTTTGTATTGAATCTTTAAGATTTATGCATATTTCATACCTAGCACATTTCCCATAGGACTATCACATTTTGAGAATTCTGTAGTCCACATGTCACCTGGGCAGCCCAGGTGTAATAGGTGTTCCTAATAAAGTTCATAATGGTGCTACCGGATTGGAAGTGTGAGGGCCGCGATCCTGCAGTTATACCCAGCTGCATGTCAGACACCCTGCTGGCCCCTGCACGTGCCTGGGTGAACCTGGAAGATGGAGGCCTTGCCCTCAAGGAGTTTACACTTTAGCTGAGGTGGGAGTGGAGAGGTAGATGTTAGAGTAGGAGAGTGATAACATGAGGACACCTGAGCAGAAGCCTGCAGAGGGGAGTGCCCAGGTGAAAAGAGTAGAGAAAGCAAGCACCTGGCTGTGGTCAGGGGGCGTCTGCTAAAGGATATGGGGCAGGACAGTGAGCCATTTTAGAACAGCTCATTCTTGGTATTGGCAGCAGTTGTGTTCTTTTTGGTTTTTTGGTATTAGGGATAGAACTCACTTGGAATCTTGCACTTGGGAGCCTGGCACCAGAACCACTGAGCTAATCCCTGGCATTTATAGTTTTTTTTTTCCCCCTCAGTACCCAGGATTGAACCCATAACCTTGTACTTGCGAGGCAGGCAGCTGGCGCCACTGAGCTAAATCCCTGGCCCAATAGTTGTGTTTTATAAAGTTGTAGCTACTGAGTTAGCAAATAATGAACCATTGTTCTTAGGGGAAATAGTGTTCCTGAAAGCCTCTGATCATAATATTTTTACCAATATATAACTATATATAGTATATAATTTTTACCAATATTTGGGTTTTTATTTAAACCTATTTTTGTATGTTATTGACTCACATTAAATTCATGGTCACTACTACCTAACAATTTCTCCATCAGTACCATCACAGCCACCTTGTGCTCAGAAACAGTAGATAATTCTGTCTCTTTGGGGCATTTTTAACAGCAGACATTGCCAAAACTCCCAAAAAGGCTGAGAAACATGACTCTAGACCATGAAAAGGATTCTTGTTTGCTGGATGAGCA
>PVIR01011138.1:0-27735 GCA_004026965.1 Petromus typicus | reverse complement strand
TCCCATCACATGTCTTGGCTGCTAACCTTGAGATGACAGGAGCCTCTAGGTGTGCCTCTGACCTTAACTGAGCAGTGCTGGTCTCTTCACAGGCTGATTTCTGTTAGGATGCTAGTCTTCTCAAGCTATTGAAAGGAAGTACCTTTTAATCAGTAGGCCTCTGAATGTTTCAGATTAAGAAACTAAGTGTATTTTCCCCAGGCATATTGATCCATTAGCTCTGATTTTTCACCATTATTCATTGAGCACCTGTTGTACACCAGGAACAGTTTTAGGTGATAGAGAAACAGCAGGGTAGGGAATGCACAGAAGACCTGTCCTTCCCAGGCTTACAGACAGGGAGGAAGTAGAGCAAACAGTTACCAGCCACAGTAGATCACGTGGTCCTGTATGCTAAGGAGAAAAGGCCAGAATTGAACTAGCATGTGGGGATTTGAGTATAGAAGGAGCAAGAGGGAGAGTGTGGGCCCAAACTGATGTCCATAGAGAGCGACCTTGAGGTCATGTGTGGAAGGGCATTTGGACCAGAAGGAAAGGTCGGTATAAGGTAGGAGTGTGGCCGGGCCCCCATGAGGGCCTGCGAGAGAGGCCATAGTCAGAGAGTGGTAGACAGAAGAGGAAGGGGCTCGTTCCTGTATGTGGTAGCCCTGCCAGGTACGATAATAAAGGCAGTGTGCCGATGTAATTAAAAATGCACAGAACCTAGAGCAATCTTTTTTCAAGTGTGTGTAAAAGCAGATGCAAGGTAGAGACTTTCTAAATCTCCTTAAAATCAAGATTTGCAGCATTCCGTGTTTCTATTATACATATATTCTTTTTTAAAATTAATAGAAGTTTGTAATACATGTTTACATTCCTTGTGTAGAGTTGGCACATGTTCATGGCATATCTTCCATTTTTTTTTTATCTTGAATTTTATTTTTAAACATGTTTGCAGTTCACACAGTTTGTAGTCATTGATGGGAGTGGCCACATGTGCATTTACGGCTTTTTTTTCCCTAACCCCTTTCCTTTAGCTCCCCTCCGCTCCTCTGGTTTCCTTGTCGCTGTTTAGATACTTGATATTATTTGGCTTAGCTCATGTTATAGTATATACAGTTTACATTGATTAGTGTAATTAGGATCTTTTATTCCTCTCCTCCCCTCTTCCTCTCCTCCTCACCCCCATCCTTTCCCTTGGACCACTTCCCTGTTGGATGAAATCTGTCTCTTGTCCCCTTCTATACATCCTTTAACATTTTCTTTTTTCTTTTTTTTTTTTTTTTTGGTACTTTGTGTCATTCAGCTATCATACAGTGTTTAAGGTTGTGTGTCTAATGTCTTTCACTTAGTATCATATTTTTCCAGGCATCTGCTTTCTTACAAATGCCTTAAATTTGTCATTCTTTATAGCAGAGTAGTATTCCATTATACATAGGTACCATATTGTTTTTACCCGGTCATCTGTTGATGGGTATACAGGCTGCTTCCAGGATTTAGCTTTTACAGATTGTGCTGCTATAAACACTGGTATGCAGGTATCACTGCAAGGTGATGATTTTAAACTCTTGGGAGAAGATACCTGGCAGAGGAATAGGTGGGTTGTATGGAATTTCCAATTTCAGTTCCTTGAGAAATCTCCATACTGATTTCTATAATGGTTTTACTAGTTTATATTCCCACCAACAATTCAGGAGGGTTCCTTTTTTTGTCTCAGCCACAACAGCATTTGTTATTATTTGATTTTCTAATGATCCCCATTCTTTCCAGAGTGAAGGGGAATCTTAGTGTTGTTTTATTAATTTTTTGGTGCCCTTCCCTCCCTTCCCTCTCCATCCCTCTATCTCTCAATCCCCTTTCCATTTATTTTTATTTATTTATTGTTTGTTTGTTTTGAGACAGGGTCTCACTTTGTAGTTCAGGCTGGCCCTGAGCCCAGCCTCAAACTCACATCACAGCAATCCTCCTGCCTCTGCCTCCCAAGTGCTGGGATTACAAGCGTGAGCCACCACGCCTGGCACTGTGGTACGTGGTACTGACTGCTGCTGGGCATGAGTCTCCACACCCAGTATTGTTATGTGGTTACGGGGATCGAACCAGGGCCCTTGCGCTTGTAAGACAGGAGCCAGAACCACTGAGCTAAATCCCTGGCCCCTCTTTCCATTTATGAAAGATCTTTCTACTTCCTATCATCTGTCTTTATTTTGCTCTTTATGTATAAATTTATCTCTTAAGAGAAACCTTGCAATGCTTAAACTTGCGTGTCTGATTGATATATATTCTTTCTTGTCATCCCCTCCTTGCTCAGACGGTGGGCTGTTCTGTGCTGATGAAATAGAGGCCAGAGTGGGAATAAGGGAGGTCACAGCCCAGCTAGGTTACCTTGCACACCCCTCTGGCTCCCAGGAATCAAAAGCTGAGTCAAAAGCAGGTCCTTGTCTATTTGTATTCTTTCCACTCTGCTCAGGACAGAACGGTTTCTGGATCATCTTGCAGAGTGGTATGAAAGAACATTGATTTTCGATTTCTCTATCCACTAAGTTTGTAGAAGGCCTATAACAAGCATCTGTCCTTTCCCCTCTTCAGAAACCAGGAAACACCTTGTCTTTATGAAACAAAAACAAATAAGAGATGAAAATAATTATTTTGAGGTTAGGATTCAAAGGTAAGCCAGGGCAAGAAGGAGTGAGTTCAGAAGCAGCGCAGCCTCTCTTTAATGAATCACTAGTGCAAGTGAGAAGAGGAAAATTCCCCTGTTAAAAGGCAGTATGTTCACGCCTAGCGTTTTCTCCTACAAGACCTTTCTGAGCGCATGTGTGCTGGGGGGAGGAGCCCATGGGACTTCACTGTGCTTTGAAGAAGGAAAAAGGGAAGATTGGAAGTGATAAGTGGATGAGAGGAAGGGACAGTAACTTTCTTGGAGCTGGCTCCACATTAGACTAGTGGCGGCTGCCTGAGCCAGGTGAGCCGGGTGAGCCCTGGTTTAAATGAGCATGATTTGAGACCTTCGTGCAAGAAGCACAAAGCTCCTGCTGGAGACCGGTGGTCTACAAGATATCTGCTGCATGCCTGTGCTCATGGCGCTTGCTGCTTCCTAGATTTAAGTGTGCACTTAAAACGGAGTGAGAAAGTCGCCAGGAGAGGGGCTCACAGGCCCTTTGGGAGCCCCTGAGGGTTGGCTGGGTCAAGGAGTGTCAGAGTCGAGACCTGGAGGACTCAGATTACCTCACATTAGCATAGGAGCAGCCTAGGAGTGGAGGAGGTAGAGAAGTGACATGACACACGCCCCCTGTCACTGTAGTGGAGAAACATGTTGAGAAGGGACAGTATGGAAATGGGACCCTGTAGCAGTTGGTTGGTTATGAAGATAAAAACTCGAGGCTCCTCTGAGCACCTTCTGGGCAACCTGCCACCTGCAGCTATGACCTGGCATTCGGCCAGTAGAGTGCTGGAGTTTAGGAGCCTGCGCTGCTTTTCTGCTTGCCCACCTTTGGGGAGTAGGTGAGAGCGGAATCCTTTGCAATGGTGGAGTGGCTCTGTTCTAGGATGGCTGGCAGAGCTTGGCTTCTGAAGCTGGATCGCCTTGCTTAGAATCCTGGTTTAATGCTTAATAGCTGTGGGACTTTGATGAGTCGTGTAATCTCTGTATCTGTTTCTTCATCTGTAAAATGGGATTGTGTCTTAGCTTTTGCTGTGAGAAAATCAAGTCCCAAAGTTGTAGGGAAAGGGAAGGTGGAGGGGAGACAGTAATCTGGGCATCAGGCGGTATGGGTTTATAGTAGGATCTATGACTTTGAGGGGCACGTAGCACTTTGAAACACCACACTCCTCATCTGTGGATGTGGGGGCTGTGATTTCGGCTCCCCTGCTGTGCGTGGCTGGAGGGTGGGAGGTGAAGCCACAGGTCAGAGTCCCTTGAGAGCTGCTCAGCTTGGGTAGACAAGAGGCCCACTGTGTGCTAGGCTGGCAGGGAGGTGAAAGCCTACTGGGTGCAAACAAGGCTCCTCTGCGGCCAGGCTGGTCATGAAGTCTATTTCTGCTTAACTTAACTTTTGTCAGAGAGACTAGTCTGGGCAAGTGGCCAGAGAGAGCTTGCGCTGGCCAGGACTCCGCAAGATGGACTCTGTAGTTATTGGGTCAGCAGGCCTCATGCTGCGACCTGTCTGCTGCCTGAGGACATTAGTTTGTTTTTTTCAAATGAGTCTGGCCTTGTTGGGGTGTTACCTCCTGGGATTTCCCTGGCATATAATTAGTACTCAATAGGTGATTGAGTGGATGAATAATAACGCTTGCCCCTTTGTGGCTATGTGACCTCGGACAAGTGGGACAGAGTCCTGGGTTTCTCTTTCCTCATCCCAGTGGCGGCAATAAATCTGTTACTCCTTCTGTTATTCTGGTGTTGGGCAGTGTGCGGGCTGCAGTGTGGTGGGTATTTGCAGGAAGGCTGTTTTGTCTAAGAATGCGTTTTCTGCCTATTGTGCTTTCCAAAGTGCCCTCAGTGTGACAAAAGGTAGTAAGAATGAGTGCCTGCTGTGTACCAGCCCCATCCTGAGCACCTTTGCACATACAGACTCAATCCTTAGAACAAGCTTGTGTGGTAGCTAGTACAGCTCCCCTCCTGCAGCTAAAAAATGGGACTAACGCTTGAAGAGTACAGGCATCTTGCTGTGAAGCAGAGCCCTGGAATTGCACTCGTCCCCAGCAGACCATAGGAAGGGCCCTTCTTGGGGACCAGTGTGACACTGATAAAGTACAGTTCTGTGCTTTTCTTTCTGTCTTCCAAACCTGTCCACTTACGAAAGTGTTGGCTGGTAGAAG
Source organism: Petromus typicus (assembly GCA_004026965.1). Taxonomy (NCBI): domain Eukaryota; kingdom Metazoa; phylum Chordata; class Mammalia; order Rodentia; family Petromuridae; genus Petromus; species Petromus typicus. The sequence goes on along the minus strand of PVIR01011138.1, from coordinate 22,938 downwards.
TGTAAGATTCTGCCCTGCCTGTGGATGTCAGCGTTGTAAGTGGCCTTTCCAGTGAAAGGGTGACACAGGGATGCCGACAAAGGGCCATCTATAGGCTATTTAATAAGAGCAAACAGGTTAATAAGTCATATGTAGAATGTATATATAAAACTATGTACAGGCCAGGGATTTAGCTCAGTGCTTCTGGCGTCTGCCTGGCAAGCCCAAGATCCCAAGTTCAATCCCTGGTACCACGTACCACAATGCTGGGCATGGTGACTCGTGCCTGTACTCCCAGCACTCCAGAGGCAGAGGTAGGAGGATTGCTGTGAGTTTGAGGCTTACCTGGGCTACATAGTACATTCAGGCCCAACCTGAACTACAAAGTGAGACCTGTTTCAAAAAACTAAAAGAGAAAAACAGCAAAAAAACTATGTACAATAAAAGACTTTGTACATGTGAGAGTAGAGTCTAGAATGGAGATATTAGTGTGGGCTGAAGGATTTGCAGGGTTACCAATTAAGTAAATTCAGATACTAACAATTTGACATTGCCATGACATCCAAGTGACATTTCACTTTCCTAGTTCATTTTTCTTAAATTATTTGATTCTGTGGAAATAGTGGTTTACAATGGGTTAAAAAAATTGAGAAGTGTGGCTCTAGAAAAATGTGCCCTCCATTACACAAGGTTATTGCTATTGTGGAGAATGCTGTGGGTTTTATTTTTTATTTCTTGGTGTTTTCGGAATTGTTTACAATCACTGTGTTTTATAATTTTCAGAAGAGGTGGGGTGGGGAACAAAGCCCATTACAGAAAGATACTTGATGAACCAAAGAAATGACTTTATGGGAGAAATTTTAGGAACTATGAAGACTGTTGGGGAAAACTTTGGATTTAATAGTTCCTGTCTTAATTGTGGGTAAACTTTGATGTTGGTAGGTTTGCTTGGTGAATCACTGAGCTGTGGAACTCTTGTTGAAAAACTCATGGAAGAATGCAAAATGTTTTAGGATGGTCTGCAGTCAAGAATCCCTCATGTTTGTGCTTATTTATCAAATACAAAATTCATCAGGATACAATAAGAAACATCTCAAATATTACAAATGTTTAGGCATTCAGACTTAGTTGCTGAATGTGTTTACATCATTTCTAAGTGGATAAAGACAGTGGATGCATTCAAGCCTTGCACAAATCTTGGCTGTAGTGTAGAAATAGTTGTGTAATACTGACATTGACTCTACTGCCTTCAAAACGTGGATGTCTTCTTTTTAAACTGTAAAGATCTGGGAAATGATACCCAAAGGGTCTGAGACCCTAGCAGAGACCCAGCACAGGGTCACAGGCACTTGCTGTTTGGTGTAAGCTGATTCGTGTGACTATGTCCCAAGGTGCCTGTCTTCTGGCTCTAAGGTGTGCATGGATGTCTTTATCTCAAATGAAGACAAGGCTGTGGGATGGATGGATTCTTTGCCACCTGCATGGTTGTAAGAGTCTTTAAACCCCAAGTTGATAGCTGTGGTCCCTGTGGGTATAGCCTTTTAATATTGAGCTGTTATGTTTCTTTCTCAGCATTTATTGCAAAGACTTTTAATGCAGTGGGGTGTGTGTGTGTGTGTGTGTGTGTGTGTGTGTGTGTGTTAGCTGGATGACTTAACCATTTCTTCACCGTCCACCTTTGACAGGCATCCTGCCTGCCTTTTGCAGCCCTCCTTCTGGTTTGAGAGTTCCTTCATCTTCCAGTGGCCACACGGGTGTTTCCCCGCAGTGAAGACTGTGGCTTTTTGTTGCACTAGATTTTAGTCAGGGATATCAGTGATTTGCACAGTAGCTCTTTAGAGAGCTTGGCAAATCAGCCTCTTTCATTTCCTCAAAGGAAGATGGAAAACATTTTGTTTTATTCTTGCCTGAGTTTTCCTTTGCTGTGTTTTGTTGGATTATACAAGAGATATTAATGTTTGCACTGACTGAAACTAACTGCTGTCTGCAAGACAATGAAGGGAATATCCGCTGTTTATTATAGCCGCGGCCAAGCCCACTTATTATAAACACTTTTATTGTTTGGCATCGAACTCAGCCAAAGCTTGATGAATGGCATTTGGTGAACTTTATCTACCCTGCCCGCCCTTTTGTTGCCAGCAGCAGCAGGAGTCAGTTTTATTTTGACGGATTTGAAACCACAGCTTCTTTTCTCCTCGTTGGCTTTGAGCTTTAATGGGACAAGAGATGAAATAGAGGTGCTGTCCTTCCTCACTGTCCCAGTTACTAATTCTGCCTAACAGATCACCCGAGACTTGATTGCTTAAAGCAGCAGTTCTATTTTGCCCGTGACTTGTGGGGCAGGAACTTGGAGTTTCAGGTGAAGGCTCCGCTGGGCAGCTGGCGCTGTGGTTGTCTGAGGCTTGGTTGTCAGCTCTAGTGGCCACTTGCATGTTGGCCGGTGGATGGTGGCCTTTGGGCGCATGCTCAGCTAGCGTTAAAGGAGAGCACCTACAAGTGACCTGCTAGCGTGGTGGCCTCGGGTCCCTGACTTCCTTGTGTCATGCGCTTCACCCATAGCAAGGGTCCCAGAATGAACAGGTGGCAGCTTTGCAGCCTTTCCTGTCTCAGCCTTGGAACGTGCAAAGCAAGATTTCTCACACATTGTGTTGATCCAAGCACAAGGCTGCCCAAACCCAGGTCCTCTGGATAGGAGCAGTCCCGAAGAATTCCAAGTCATGCTTGGAAACTGTCATGTTCGTAAACTACCATACTCATGGTGACAGTGTAGAGACAGTGACTGATCTTGAGGCCTGAGAACATCATCTTGCTACCTGCCAGCCTTTCTTTCCTGGACAGACTCCTTAACCCTGTTTCACAGTGTCTCCTTAAGGTGTTGTAATGGTTAACCAGCCGGCACCGCAAGCACTTTGGTTAGCATATCGAGTGGCCTGAGCTAACCCACTCTCAATGGAAATAGGAAATAGTTTTGAACAGGGCTGTGGGATGTGCCCTGGGAATTCTTTGCTCTTTTGCTATTTCTTAAAAATTTTGTCTGGGAAAAAGTTATGCAGATGCCTCCTTGGCCATTTCAGTACAGTATTGGTAAGTCTGGAGGGAAGGTTCTAAAGCTCGGGCAGCTCTAGACTTGCTGCCTTCTTCCCTGCTCCTGGTTTGCTGGGTCTGCTCCGGAGAATGCGAATTCTGGCACTGCGTTCACTTGCTTGAAACTGGACCTCCTCCTCCTGCTGGAACTTGTGAAAGAAATGCACAGTTTAATGCTGTGGAACTTGAAGTTAAAAAAACACAGGAAAACTATGTTTTGGAGCTGATAGAAGCAGCTCCATCATATGCGCTGGGGAAATGCATGGGTTTGGAGCAAAGGACAGCTGGGTCTCTGTTCTCCCTCTGCCTTCTAGTGAGTTGTACAGTTCTGGCAGGGTGGTAGAGGTTTGTTTTTTGTTTTTTTAAGCTTTCTGGGATTGTAATTTTATACTTACTAGTATCTTGACAAAGCTGTTAAAGATTAAATAAGGTTGTGTTTGTAGACTATCTGGTAGGGTCCCTGGCATATAATATTCAACCTATTGTTGGTCCTTGGCTTCCCACTGTTTGCCATTTATTGACTAATGGTATCTACATAAAATAGCTATTTATTAGCTTACTGTAACCTACCTGTAACCTGGTTTATATAGTTGGTCTCATTCTTCCTAGTAGCCCTTAAAGATATTGATGGGAAACAGATATTTAAACAGTTTAAATCAGTTCTGCCAGGTCACATAGCTAAGGGAGGAGAGGAAGGATTCAAATGCAGGGATCGGGAACTGGAGCCCATGCATTTCCATAGTGTGTCTGTGTGTGTGTGCACACATGTGTGTGCGAGGCCATGGAAGAAGCATATTCGGAGATCTCCCCTTAAACTAGTGAGATGAAAAGCATTGATGTAAGATTTAGGGGAACAATTTCTGATATTCAGAAAACACCTTTGGGGAAGGGGCACCTCCTGGGCAGGGGACCTTTATCACTCAAGATGCCGGTTACCTCATCTGTGAAATGGGGGTGTCTGAGCTAAATGATGGGCAGAGTCCTTTCCCAGAGCTGCTTTTCTTGGCCCTGGGATCTAGATTTGAACATGACCATATGTTGAATGTAAGATCCAGCCTCCTTGGTCTTGATACTGTGGGAAAGAAAAAAGCGCTGAGGTCAGATTGTGCTGTAGTAGACTTAAAACTTTATTTTCTTTTATTCTACTGTGGTCCCGGTAATAAAACTCGAGACCTTGCGCTTGCCAGGCAGGTGCAGTGCCACTGAACTACATCTCTGGCCCAAGGTTTATTTTTGTTGAATCAATAATTGCAAGTAATTTTTTAAAAGCCCAGAGAAGTTACATTGAAAAAAATGTAAGTCCTGAGCCTCACTGCTCCCCAGCCCAGTTTTATTCGAGAAGCAACCATTTCTGGCATTTTTAGCTCTGCTGCCAGGCACGCATGTCAAGTTACCACCGTGGAATTTGACGCCGTCCCTTGCGCTTCCTATGATCTTTGTCTTTGCGATTCCAGCTGGCCACGATTTGGGGGGAGGCAGCCCAAAGCCAGCAGAAGTGGCCCAGCAGCTTGCCGGGCCGCCTGGGGGATGCTGCTCCCAAGGACGCCACAGCAGGTGACCTGCACGGCTCCCTAGCCAGGGCCTGAGCGCAGCATGTCGCTTGTGCTAATTAGAAAGTGGCCTCTGTCCTCACAACTTGGCTGGCGATTGGATGGGCATATCACCTGTATAACCCATCTGAAATCTAGTGATCGTGAGTTTTAGGGGAAATAAAAGTGAGTTTTAAGTTAGAGAAAATACCTTAGGCCTCTTGGCCTAACTGGAAACCACTCGCTGGTGGTTAGAGGCCATAAAACACTGTGGTCTCCGCGGTTCTGCCGCTTCTTACTCAGTTCGCTTTAAGAACACAGGAGGCCTTGGGTCCTGTCGGGCAGCCTTGGGTCCCGTTGGTCCTGCTCCTTGTGTGTGTGCTGACGTGTGTGCCCAGGGTTGGTGTGCATCTCCATTCCTGGCCTTGTTGGAAGGATTCATGTGACTCAGGTCTCAGAGGCTGATGGATTTGTCCCTATTTGTGCCTTGGACCTTGACCTAATGAAATATTTTTTGGTAAGTGACTGAGTTTTATCCTTGTGGCTTGTGCCTCTGTAACATCAACAGAAAGATGAATTGAAAATGATGCTTTTTCAAATTGACATTCTACAGAGTAATTGGCCCATACTGTTTTTAAGATATGGATGCCAGGTGTGGTGGTACATACCTGCTGAGGCAGGAGGATCACTGTGAGTTCAAGGCCAGCCTGGGCTACATAGCCAGACCATAGCTCCAAATAAAGAAAGAGAAAGAAACAAAGTATGCATGGCACTCATGAAGGTGAAAACAATTGCATTGGGCGAAGAGCATTTAGGGAGATAGGACAGCTAAAGGGATGTAAAAATCCTGGACTAGACCCTGGACTGAGAAGAAAGTTTTTCCTTTACTATGAAAGACAGTAGAGGGACAATTGATGCAAGTTAGCCAAAGCCATGAATCACACATAATAGCATTATATCAGTGTTAATTTTCTGATCTTCATCATTGTATTATGTTAAGAGGCTGACCTTATCTTTACAAAATATGCATAATATTCAACGTGAGGGGCTTCGTTTTATCTTAACTTCATTTTTTCCAAGCCTGAAATTATTTTAAAATAGCAAGGTTAAGTCTTTTTTTCCCCCTTCCTAGACTACCAACTCTAATGCTCCCTCCACATGGCAGTGCCCTCTTTGCCCAGAGGTCTGCACGTCAGCCCGAGTCCAGAAGCCCATTTGGTGGGCAAGTTGCTCGCCTGCTTGTTTGGAAACAGTCTGCAGTCCAGTCAGAACCCTGAAGCAGAGCTTTCTGTGTGGAAGGGAAGTGGTTCTGAGGCCTGAAAAGGTTCAAAACCCTTGTTAGCCTCAGAAGAGTAAAACTTGCAGGAAATTTTCTCCTTTCCTGTGTGAGTTCAGAACCAGGCAGGCTGTGCGATGTTTCGGCAAAAGTTCAAGGTAGGGAACAGGATCTGGCCTCCTCTCCAGAGCTTTCCCGGCACCTGAGTCCTCTTGGGTCTGGACTGGGCGCTCTTCAAGCCAGGGCTGCGCTGTATGTGCATTGTGTGTCCCAGCAGTGGAACAAAGTACCTGACTCCCGAAGTTTCGTCTGGCTTTCATGTCTGGTGGGTATAGCCAAGAAGCTGCTTAGAGAGCAGACTCAGTTCACTTTAAGAACACAGGAGGCCTTGGGTCCTGTCGGGCAGCCTTGGGTCCCGTTGGTCTGGTGGGTATAGCAGACCAGGTGTGCATCTCCATTCCTGGCCTTGCAGCAGGGACATGACTGCACCTTCCACAGCCTACATGTCCGTCAGCAGATGAACTGTTAAAGAAAATGTGGTGTTTATGTGCAGTGGACTGCTACGGTGCCGTAATGAATAAACTTGAGTCATGTGCAGAATAATGGGTGCACCTTGAGACCAAAATGTTACATCAGACACACAGGTTTAAATATTACATGGTTTCTCTTATATAAGAACTCATAAGGCATAGAGTAAAATAAAAGATATAGTAATAGGAAGTAGGGGGATAGATTTTGGATTTTGTTTGAATGGAGAGAGGACCAAGAGATGGAGAGGAAGGGAATAAGAAGATGAAAAAAATTAAACATTATATGTACAAACTCCCCATTAGGAATGTAATCATTATGCAATACAAACATACTAGTAAAAACTGAAAAATATGCCTAATTTAAAAAAAAATACCTTTCCTTGTCATATCCCCCAGTAACCCACCCTGTCCAAGCACAAGACTTTTTTTTTTTTTTTTTGAGACAGGGTCTCACTTTGTAGTTCAGACTGGCCCTGAGCTCAGCTTCAAACTCACATCACAGCAATCCTCCTACCTCTGCCTCCCGAGTGCTGGGATTACAGGCGTGAGCCACCACGCCCGGCACTATGGTATGTGGTATAGGTTGCTGCTGGGCATGAGTCTCCACGACCAGTATGGTATGTGGTTACCTGGGATTGAACCCGGGTCCTTGAGCTTGCAAGACAGACGCCGGAACCACTGAGCTAAATCCCCAGCCCCAAGCACAAGACTTTTGAGGAATGTTTTGGACCCAGACCATCACAGTTGCTTCTGTACTTTACCCCACAACTGCCTCAAATGGGTTAAATAAAAGGGAGTGTTTTCTGAAAGGTCAGAAGGGTCACTTATGGACCAACAAGGGACATGTTCCTAGTTTTATGCGTAGGGAGGAGACCACACCTCCCAGTTTGACTGCCGGTCTTGGTGATGAGTCTTGGGCCAGCAGTCATTAGTGGTGCCTTCCTTACCCTCAGAAGTGTCTTCCTTTGATTAATAGACTAGATTACCCTTACGGTATAGTCACAACCAGGAACCTGGGTAATCTCCCCCCAGCCCACCTCCTCTACCTCCTAATTTTCTCTGCATTTGCTTTTTTATCGCTCCTCGTTTTCCCTCTCCCTCCTCTGGTGTCCTCTGTTGTGAAACATGGCATCAGGGATCCCCTAGTGTGTGGGGGCGGTCCTCCTAGAAGGAAGTAGTGGGTGGGGTAGACTTTGCAGCAGGCCTGTACTACCGAAGTCACGGCTGGGGGTGGGAAAGGCGGTTAGTCAAGATGGACAGGGATGAGATGATGCTTTCTAATAGTGATCCCAAAGGTTTCCCCAACTTGATTTCTCATTCTTTCTTTCCTGCTTTGTGACTTTGGGGCTGATTTAATCAGCTTCTCAGAGGGAGGAGATCTCTCCTGAGGTGGACTAGGGCCTTCACAGGGGTTGGGAATGTCTGGGCTCTGGAAGGGGCTGGCTCCAGCTCGCTGGTGGTCTTCTCCCTCTGTCATCTTCCCCCTCTGTCCTCTTCCCAACTTCTTTTCCCAAGATCCTACACACTTAGGCCGTAAGCCTTTATCTTCTCTGCTCCTGCTTCACCCTAGTATGGTTGTTTGAGTCTCTGCCTCTACTGTGAAATTTCTCAGGTAGAATCAATTTGTCCCAGCTGCCTTGCTCACAGAGCCATCTGTGACAACACCCATGTGGGAGCTCAGACTGAGAGAAGAAAATCTGATAGGCAGGAAGGAGGGCCCAGGGAGCCTGGCAGGACTATAGCAACATGTCAACATGAAGGCTCCGGGGCTGGCCTCTGCCGCCCAGTGTGATAGCCAGCAGCAACAGGTGTCCATTTCAGTTAAATTCATATAAAAATTCAGGAGTTTCACCACCTACACATGTTTAGCTCTCTGTGGGTTTGGCTTCTACCTTGGACAACAGGTATAAGCCTGTCCGTCCTCACAGGAAGTTCAGAGTGGAGAGGCCTTTGTTCCTTTCCCCCCAGCACTGCTGGGAGTAGGTTCTCTGTATATTTTAGTAGCTGCTCCAAGTCCCTTGGATGGATTGGATGGATTTAGAAAGCACAGTTTCTGGTCAGTAAATCAGAATTTTCACTGGTGCCTTTCTTCATGGTTCTAGAATGTTCCTACCACAGAGACGCAGCATTGTTCTAGACCACTGCTTACGATGTACTTCCCTAACTTTAGTTTGTAGCACTTTGTTTTGGCAGTATCCTAGTACTTAAACAGCATGTGCTACTTTTGTCACATTCCCTTTTAAAACAGACTTGCATTTTTACTTCAATTTGTCTGAAAAGAAAACTTCATGACCCTTAGTGGAAAACTATCAAAGGAAACATTTTTAAAAGCAAGCTTTTGCAAAATTAAGGAATAGGAAAGGACCTAGCTCACAAGGGCAAAACTTGGTGACTGTCAGAGTAAGGTTATGTTTTAAGTTTCGCTTACCAGATTTTGGTAAGTCCCACCTTCTCTGGAGGCTCAGGGCCAGACCGCTTTCTTATAAAGGAGTTAGCAAATATAAAGAGGTGCTAAGCCAAGATGGAGAAGTACCAAACAGACCTTCTTCCTGATAGTCGAAAGAATTAGGAAATCTTGTGGGAGGAATATCTACTCCTCTATCGTTGAAAATACACTGGTCCCCTGTTTAGAGACAGGTCTCCCCACATTAGGCCTGTGGGCAGATCCTGGGTGTGGCTTACTTCTGTGTAATAGTCCCGAAAGTTCAGGCCTTGAGTCCCCTTTGGTCCCTAGCAATCATGTGTATCCCAGAGTACTTTGGTATTATAGGTTATAGCATTGTTTCCATATTGGAAGTTAAAACTAAGAACTTATACAGATCTTTATTCATTCCCTAGAAGTGATAACTTATTACATGTTAAAATAATGTATTAGGGTCTACCTGGCAAGCACAAGGTCCTGAGTTTTATCCCTGGTGACAGAAAAAATATACTTTATAAAAATGAACGTGTTTCCTAAACAAAAACTTAATGAAAAGTCATTGTTCCTACATGTTTCTGCAAGTCTCTTCCATGTGTGGCTTAGTAAGAGAGCTGGATTATCCTGTCTTCTGCAGTCTGTTTCTGGAGTCCCCAGGCATTAATGTGGCTTCTGGGAACTCCATCTGGCATTCGTGAGGAGTAGGTAGGAGAGGCAGATAAATTTTACTTTATTAAGCTGGAAAGGCCTTGGGACGCTCCCCAAGCCCTGCATCACTCACTGCTGGGGCCATTACCATCCAGGACCAGAAGACAGAATATGGGCTTGTGTCTAATGGCCTGTAGCTTGGGCCAAGGAGCTCACTCGTAGCCAGCCTTGGACCCTCGCCCATCTTTCATGTCACAGTGAGGCTCAGCCAACAACTATGAAGTCCCCCTCCTCACAGAAGCAATGCGTTTATAAATGGCATTACCCAGGAGCCTTTGGAGTGTGTGTCATTGCTATTATGTAGGACAGTTATTTTTAAAAAGGTAGCATGCCATCTTCATCCGCCAGGTTCTCAGGACACCTTCATGAAGGGAAAGGCCACCCTTCTCAGCTTACAGGGAGTGGGCTGAGGCCTAGGCCATCCGGTTGGCCAGAAAACAGGGCCTCGTCCCCAGTGGTGACACCAGCATGCGGTTCTCCGGGCACACGGCTCTGGCCAGCTCCGGTTGGCTCGAGCTCTTATCGGATACTGGGCTGTATTTCTGGCACACTGACACGTTTAGACAGGGAGACTGCCGCTGTCAGCCATTCTGTGCTGACTAGATCACGCTCACTCTGAGTCACCAAGTAGATGAGACAGTTTTCAGCTGTGAGCATCTGAGGCTTCCTCTGAGTTTTAAAACTTGGTGGAGTACAGACTTTAAAGTCAGCTGGTAAGCAGCCGGGGTAGTAGATGGCTTGATTTCCTTGCTTGGTAAAAGACCTGCTGCTGTGGCGGAGCTTTGCCCTTCTGAAGTGCTCTGTTATCTCCTGCAAGCACAGCAGATCTCTCCATTCCCGAACAGTCCTGAAACAAACCCCACCCTGATCTTGGGGGCCTGGAATTGTGGGGTGCAAAGGACATGATTGTGTTTCTTTTCTTGATAGAAAATGGGGCAAAAAAGCACAAGTTTGATAGTTTCAAGCAGGCTTTCAGATGTGGCAAGTTACGTTTTGTTTTGTTTGGAGAAAGGGTCTTGCTTTGTATTTCAGGCTGGCCTTGAACTCACAGCAGTCCTCCTTCCTCAGCTTCCCAAGTGCTGAGATGATAGATGTATAACATCATGCTTGGCTATCAAACTGTCATTAAAGTGTACTGAAAGAAATCTTTACAAAATTAGATTGGGTCAAATTCTACTACCTCTACCCTATATAAACATGATTTTAAAGGCACAGACAGCCTTTCATCTTTTTACTATATTTACAGTGTCATGCTATACTATGGAATGTAAATTGGTCTTCCTCTTACTGCCTAGATTAATATGACCATCTGAAGATATATTTTTCAGTCTCATATTTTTAAAAGGCTTAGTCTGATTGCAGGTAATAAAAATCCAACTCTACTTCACTTGAAGAAAGCAAAAGCAAAGGTGATGGGGAAAGAGAATAGGAGTTGAATATAGGGCATCGCCTGGTGTGTTGTACTGATTGCTTATGACTGTGAGTCACCACACCTAGCACTGTGGCTTGTAGTTACTGGGACTGAACTCAGGACCTTGCGCTTGCTAGTCAGGTGCCAGAACCACTGAGCTAAATCTTTGGCCCTCTTTTGTTTTTTTGAGATAGGGTGTTGCTAATGTAGTTCAGACTGACCTTGAACTTACTGTGTAGCCCAGGTTGCCTTTAGATTCTGGGGATGCTGCTGCCTCAGCCTCCTGAGTGCTGGAATTACAGGCATGTGTCATCACACCCAGCAAAATTGTGTATGTTTATTAAATACCTTGTGGCTTCATGAGGCTTTTTATCTTTGTGTTGTCCTTTAGTTCTTTCCATAGCCTGCTTATGAGATGGAAAGTAGTAATTTAATAAGTAATGCTTATTAAATGGTTTGTGTGTGAGCACCCACGGTTTTGAAACCATGTCTCTGAGTAAAATCCTGGCCTCTGACCACAAGTGCCCTCTCATGAGAAGCCAAGCCCGGCAGATCTCTGTGGCACAGCTGTTGGCTGGGTTTTGGCTGGATGAGCATGATTCCTCTAGCCCTTCCCCGAACTACGCTGCGACTCCAGTTGGTCTCTGTCTGAAGAAGCTGTGGTGGTTACTCCAAGCCTGCTGAATAGAAGAGAAGGAAGAGAAAATTCAGGACAATGGTGATCGCCTAAGGCTGGAAACCCTGGGGACAAAACCTGAGTCTAACGTGGGATTGGGACTTAGGGACCATGGAATTCCCATGGAGGTGGAAGCGACACCCTTAGAACTGGAAAGTCACAGCGGGAGATAGAGGAGGTGAATTAGAAAAACTCACCGGTGGGCTCTCCTTCACTCTCTGGAGGCCCCTACAACTTCACGTGTAGAAATATAATTTTTTTTTTTCCTGAGGCAGGCTCTTAATATGTAGCCCTGGCTGGCCTCGAACTCATGATAATCCCCCTGCTTTAGCCTCCTAAATGCTGGAATTACAGGTGGGCATCACGAGCCCCTGCTATAGAAATAGAAATTTTCAGGCCAGGGATTTAGCTCAGTGGTCCCAACATTTACCTTGCTACCGCAAGGTCCCAGTTCCATCTCGATAACCACATACACTGGGCGTGGTGACCCACGCCTGTAATCCCAGCACTCAGGAGGCAGAGGCAGGACTGCTATGAATTCGAGGCTTGCCTGGGCTACATAGTGAGCTCAGGGCCAACCTAAACTACAGAAAGCGAGAGAGACCCTGTCTCAAAAAAAATAAATTGGCAGATAATTGTGTGAAAGGCCCTTTCTACCTAAGGACTATGAGCTCTGCTGGAAGCGTGGCTCTAGTCTGGGAAAGCCCTTTGGCTCATGGTGATGCGCTGTTCCTTCTTGAGTATCCATCTCCTCTTTCTCAAACTTGTTTCAGCACACGTGGACATATGCACATACATACATGCATGTACACACACACACACACACACACACACACACCCAGGTATGGCTTTGCAAGGAAAAGGAGTGAGGGAGGGTAGGTTGTTGAGTCTGTGAAGTACTGACCCAATTTCCTAATATGTTATCCTAGACTTGGGACTGAATTTTTTTTTTTTTTTTCCTGTTTTTTCCCTTCCTTGTACCTCATGGTTTTGATTTCTGGACTCTTAAGATGTGAATAAGTTTAAAGTGATTCACTTCCCTGTCTTTCCAAACCCCCTAGAGGCCCCAGGTGCAGCCTCCAGGATGGGGGTCACCTTATCTCCGGCCATTCTTCACATTCCAGACTGGTTCCCTGCCCCCTGCTGTCTGAGCACGGAGCTGATCCCCGCTGCCTGCTGGGATCGCAGCACTTCCTCTTCCTCCCCTCGTGCCTGTGTGCGTCTGCAGGACGCTGCTCCTTTGGAGTTTCCCGGAGTCTCCCTCTACTTCCAGGCCTGGCCAGGTCTCTGCTGCTTTGTTCTGTGGCATCTGTACCACTTCATCCTGGCACTGGGATTTCTAGAATGGATGGCAGGCCCTGCCTCACCCACTAGACAGAAGGTGTCCTGAGGGCGGGACCATGCCCCTGGCCTTGTGCACAGTGAATTTGCCCTCATTGTCTGAGGCTAATAAGTCAGCTGGCTGAAGACTTCTAGGAAGTGTGGGGCGTGGCGCCGTCACATGGACTGGGCTCCTGAGAGGCGGCTGGATTGGTCATTCTTTCCCTCAAGTCCTGGATAGCGCTTTCGTCTATGATCTGCTGCCCAGTATGGTGGTTCTGGCCACGTTGTTTTAAAAATTGATTTTAGAGACAAGATCTCACTCAGTTACCCAGGCTGGCCTCATGTGTGATCCTACTGTTTTATCCTCCTGGGTGCTGGGATTACAGATGTGTGCCACCATGCCTGGTTTAACTTTTAAATGTACCTAAATTACAAACTTTTTTCCTTAGTTACACTAGGCAGGTTCAAGTGTTCAGTAGCTGCACATGGCTGGGGGCTGCATCTGGACAGAGCTGACTCCCGGTCACGTTCACCATGGCAGAATGTTGTTTGGGTGACGCTGGTCTGGCACAGCCTTGCGTGGGTGTTCTTTAGGGTTTTATGTGATGAGCAAAGTCGCCGCTTGTGAAGCGGGTACCTGCAGCTTCTTCCTTCAGCCTAACCTTTCTTCCATTTCCCCTGGCTGTAGGACGCCCGTCAGAAATTCCGTTCTGTTCTGGTTGAGGCGACAGTGAAGCTCGATGAACTGGTGAAGAAAATTGGCAAAGCTGTGGAGGACTCGAAGCCTTACTGGGAGGCGCGGAAGGTGGCGCGGCAGGTAAGATGGGCTGGTAGGCGGCTCCCTGGCCTCTGCCAAGCACCTCAGCTGCCTCTTGGGAACATCGCTTTCCGCATGCCCTGTTAGAGGCTAGATGCGCTCATCCTGTGTACGCTGCTGCATTTGAAACCTTTCATTCCTGTCCCCTGCCAGCTTCATTCCAGCTTCTGTACTGTTAAGGGGATGTGGATTCTGGCATCTGCCTGACCTCGGGAGGGGGCACCGGGCTTGCTGCCTGAGTTGGGCAGCTGGGCCCGCTCGCAGGGATGTGCACCCACCCCCAGAACATCATGTGTGTTACTCCTTTCCTGAGAGGCAGCAGGAGGAATGGAGCCTTGCAATTCCAGCTCTCTATCCCGAAGGCCCAAATAAGGAGCCCAAGAGTGAAGACCAAGGTGGGCAGCCAGGGAGAAGCTCTAGTCTGGCAGTTGCTAGGGACTGTGGAGCTTGATTCTGGCTTCAGGGTTGTTTCCTCTGATTGCCGTTGATGTGATGGGACACAGCGTGCTGCTTCTCACCCCCCAGCCACGGGGAGCCAAGCCCAGGTGGGGAAGAAGAGAATCTGCAGGTTACCGGTGCCCCCCGAGTGCGAGGGCCTGGCCTGGGGCCTTGACGTGCCTATGCACACTTGGATTTCCAGCCTGGTGTCTCTTGAGGACAAATCACCCACTCTGAGATATCTTGAGATTAGAGTCCAGATTTCTCAGAAGATCTGAGCAGCTGGTCCTAATTGTAGTTCCCTAATAAATGACCAGGTGCCATCTTTGTGACATATTTGTGATGGGATGGAAGATACTGCCTTCAAAAGTCTCTGTTGGTAAGAAAATGCTTAGTAACAACAAAAATTTTTTGACAGTGTAGTTGGTGTGTGTAACCACATGTGTTTTGGGCAACACGGGAAATATCACGGGGAGGTTGGGGAATTAAGCCCCAGCAATCTAGGAACATTCTAAGATCAAACCTATAGAGGATGAAGGGCTGGATTTCCTTTCCTTTTCCTTGTCTTCAAGCACCTCTCAAATTGTTCATAGGGAGCGCCTTGCTGCCTTGATAATCCTGCTGAGGTCCGATCTTTGCATTTGGGTTTGTATGGAAACCAGGTGCTGAGGTTTTGGCTTGCACCTTGCCATGTATGTTGCCTTTGCCTTTAATCCTAGATGGAATAACTGCCTGAAACCCTCTTTCTCTGGTGGTCCAATGGCCTGGGCTGAGCACCACAGTGATAATTGCTGGTGGGTCTGCAGTGAGCCCAAATCATCATTCCATCTTTTCTCTGGGCCACACTGAGTCCTTACCTATTCCAGTGAGAGGAAATACTTCTCACAGGGTACTTTCCAGTCCACACAAATTCCAGAAACCCGAGGTGTTGTCTCTCCAAGTTATCCACATTCCAGCAGTCTTATGGGTGTCCCCACTCTGGCGGTACATCCTACCTATGGTTGTAATATCTTTGACCTATCATTGAACAAAGGGTGAAGATTAGTCATGGGGAGAGATTTCTGGTAATAGTATTTAAACACTGAATAAATACCAAGTAGGAAATCTCCTTTCTGAAAGTCTTTAACACTAAAATTTATCGTACTAAGTCTACTCTGTCCCATTAGTACCCACAGGTTGAATATTGCTAATCCAAAGATCTGAAATCTAAAATGCTCCAAATTTGAGTATCAACATGCCAAAAGTGGAAAATTTCACCCCATGAAGCTTAGTATTGTATACAGAATTAATGAAATACATGATATTGGCCCAAGGATTTAGCTCAGTGGTTCCAGTGCCTGCTTTGCAAGCACAAGGTCCCTAGTTCGGACCTTGTATGTATCCACATACAACAGTGCCGGGCGTGGTGGCTTTTGCCAGTAATCCCAGCCCTCTGGAGACAGAGGCAGAGGCAGGAGAATTGCTGAGTTAGAGGCAGAGTTCAGAATTGGCCTGAACTACAAAGCAAGACCCTATCTCAAAAAAAAAAAAAAAAAAAATATATATATATATATATACCTTCAGAATATTATATAAGATATATATGAAACATAAATGAATTTCCTGTTTAGAGTTAGATCCTGTCCCCAATATATCTATGTACATGCAAATATTTTCCCCAAAAAACCTGAAATCTGAGATGTTTTAGTCCTGTGCATTCTGGATAAGGGATACCCAGAATATTCTGTACCAAAGACAGCCCGCAGCATTCCAGAGAAGGCTCTGAAGGTCTAGGAAAGTGTCTCTGTGGAGTCGTGGCTGTGGCTTCCCTTCACTCTGCTTCTTGCCTGGACCCTAAGCTTAGGTGTGGGCGAGATGGCTTGGACATTTCTGTCCAGTGCCACTCGAGGTCAGTCCTCTGCTTCGGGCGGGTGGCCTCAGCCGATGGACAGCACGGCTGTGTTACTGTTGGGCCTGCTCCCACCTCGGGGCCACTGAACTTTCTGCTTCTCCTTTCGGTACTGTCCTAGTCCCGGTGGTTTCACCTGCTTCTCTGTCTCTGAAGTTTCTTCTCAAGTCATTTTATCAGTGAAGCCTTCTCATGCTCACTCGTGAAGCCTTCCTGCGTGCTATGTCTGTGCCCAGCTCACTGTCACCCCAGCCGCTGTTCCTGGCTGTTCTCTTCCTCAGTAGCACATCCTATCTGACTTCTTACTGTTTACTTGTTCGTGGACAAGGGATTCCATTTGGCCCACAGCCATGTTTATATTGCCGACATATAGAAGGCTTCCAGATAGCGAGTGCATGAATAAATGAGCAGATGGTGCACAGGTCTGAGGAGCCACCAAGAGG
Organism: Petromus typicus; assembly: GCA_004026965.1. Lineage (NCBI taxonomy): Eukaryota > Metazoa > Chordata > Mammalia > Rodentia > Petromuridae > Petromus > Petromus typicus. Next base: position 6,417 of record PVIR01011138.1, on the reverse strand, counting down.
TCAGCACTTTCCTGCTTGCCTCTCTTGATGTCGAGCTTTCCCTCTCCATGGCCCTTTGCTCAGAACTTCTTTACTGCCAGGTAGTTAGGAAGCATCAGGGAGGAACATGCCAGGCAAATCAGCTTTGTCTGGGCTGGCTCACAGTCTCCCTGGTGAGTGTATCCCCAGTGGGCCACGGCACTTCCTAGAGTAGATTTCATACCACTCCCTGCTCGTCTGTACCTGGAAGCGGTAGGAGGAGCTGAGTGTGGGAGGCTCCAGGTCTGCCAGGACGCATAGCGAGCAGTATGACATCCCTGCTTTGATTCTTGCCTTCTCCTGGCCAGGAAAAACAAGGGAAGCCTCTGTCATCAGCTCTTATCAGACACTGCCTGGTGCTGGGGTGACTGACTCACTTCAGGACCCTCCTGTAGCCTCCTCCCTGCTTGCAGCTAGGGAAGGAGGTTCAGTTTGGTGTCACCCTTTGTCCCCAGTCCCAGGGGACTTCATTGGCCTCTAGCTGAGGAACTGGAAGAATGCTCACAGGCTGAGGTTGGCACAGATGTGATCCTCATCTCTTTGGGTGGCGGGTCACCTGGACTTGGCCGGATGATGTGACTGTTCCTGTGACCTTCCAGAGGGAGAAGCGGGTGGTGTCCGCCTGCAGCTGCTGCCTGGTGGGGCTTCCTGTTTTCTTCCTCTGGCTTCTCCCCGCCCCTTCCTTACACTCCGAGACCCATCTGCAGAGGCAGCACTGAGGTGGTGGTCTCAGATTCCGTTGGAGCAGCTCCTCCCGGGAGAGGGAGAGTCAGTCGTGTGAGCCCCGCGCACTTACAGAGCACTCGCAGTCAAGGACTGGCCGGGCTTTTAGGGCTACTGTGATACTGGCTCTTACAACAGACTCCTTACATGAGCTTGGGTTTCAGTTTTATTTAACAAAAGAAAATTAGGTTTTACTGTGGAAATCTTAGAAAGTAAAGAAGAAGAAAAAATAAGCTGCCTGCATTGGCGTATGCCCTACTGTCTCAAATCACTGATGATATCCTGTCACTCATTCATCCCTCTGCTTGTCCACCTAACATCAGAGGGTACTTATAAAGAAGACCTGCCCTGTCCAGGGTTTTCTGTAGAGAGTTCATAAAGATTTGTTAGTGAAGTTCTAGCGTCAGAAGTTACTGTGTGTCCGTGAAGGTTTGTATTGCCTGGCTCCTGATGTCAGGTCACTTTCCTACCAGTGCGTCATATCTCATCCTGCGATCTGACAACTAAATTCAAATGCTGCCAAGAGGAGCTGGCGTCGCACTCTTTTCTTTCTTGGCTGGGGGCAGGGAACTGGCTTGATTTGTTGGAGCATTTTTGTCCTTGAGCACAAGCTTGTTTTTAAGCTGCTCTGACATACCTGCCAGCCCATCTGGCGGTCAGTGAGCGGTGGGCTGTGCTGACAGGGACGCAGATGGAGGTGTTTCTCCTCTCGAGTCCAGTGATCTAACAGGGCCTTGGCCGCTTAGTCGCTGTCAGTCTAAATTTTAAGAAAAACTGTGAATAACATAACAATCATCCTTTTGGCCACTTTTAGGGGAACAGCTCAGTGGAATTAAATGTGTCCGTGCGCAGGGAAGCCCTGACCATCCTGCATCTGCAGGACTTTTTTCTTCTCAAGCTGAAATTGTGTGTCTGCTAAACAGTAAATCTCCACTTCTCCCTCCCCTCAGCCTCTGGCAGTCACCATGCTGCCTTCTGTTTCTACAAATTTAACTGCGTGTAACTGGAAATGATAATGTGTGTCTTTTTGTGACTGGATCATTTCGCTTAGCATAACATGGTTAGCGCGCGTCTGTCCATGCTTTACTGTGTGTTGGAATTTCCTTCCCTCTCAAGTCAGGATGCTTTGTACACACCCCACTGTGTTCACCTGCTCACCCATGTATTTGTGGGCGTTAGACAGCTTTGTCATTTGTTTAAATGGCTGGAAAGTATGAGAAGAGAGCAGAGCACTGTGGGAACATGAGGAGCACCGTGACACAGAACGGCGAGGGTGAGCCATGCGTGCAGGGGCCTGTTGGGCCTTTGTGAGGCTACAGAAGGCCTAGTGCTGCATTTACCCTCCTTCAGGAAAGTGAGTGAGTGGGGAAACATTGGAGATTCGTAGAGGGCCTTGGCTGTAGGACAGCTGGCAAAGCTTGGCTTCAGGAACTGGATTGTCTGCCTGGCTTCAAATCCTACCACATGCTCAATAACTGCACAACCTTAGTGTTTGTACCTCAGTTTCTTCATAAAATGGAATTGCACATCAGCTTTGCTGCCAACGAGACCACCCCCAAACTTAGAAGTTTTAAACATTTATTTAGGGGCTACGGATTTAGCTCAGTGGCTCCAGCATCTGCCTGGCAAGCGCAGGGTCCCAAGTTTGATTCTCAGTAACCACATACAAGGAGTGGTGGCTCACACCTATAGTCCCAGCACTCAGGAAGCAGAGGCAGGAGGATTGCTGTGCGTTTGAGACTGGCCTGGGCTACATAGTGAGCTCAGGGCCAGCCTGAACTACAAAGCTAGACCTTGTCTCAAAAAAACCAAACATTTATTGAGCATCCCCCCACCTCCAAACTCATGCTGTTTGCTCTTGGGCTGAGCTGATCTCACCCAGGTCCTGTCCGCTGAGGGCTGGCTGACCCACAGTAGCCTGGCTGCTCTGTCAGACAGTTGGTTGGGTGTCGGATGGGCCAGCAGGGGTGGGTAGGTCATACAGGCCAGTGGTCCTTTTCACATAGAGACAGGAGAGCCAACAAAAATCTGCCACCCAGGCACTGAACAGGCCGTGGACAGGACCCTTGTTTGGAGTATGAGGGCCAAAACAGGGCTGAGCAGCCAGGAACGTGGATGTCAGGTAACCGGTTTTTCTGCCAGTCTGTCAGTGAGCCTGGAAGTTACAAGGTCTAATAGGCAGGCACATATTACTCGTACATACCGAATCCATGAATACTGAGGGGCTGAGAGTGCTGATGAAATGCCAAGTGCTAGGGCTCAGGTGCTGGTATGCTGGCCCTTAGCGCCAGTGAGGTCCAGGTCTAGAAAGGCACTGTCACCAGGAAAGCCTGGGAAGAAGGCACAATTGAGGCTGATGGCCTGGGAGGCTGATGGAAAGGACAGAAGGCAAGTGAGGAGCCTCATAGTGACAACTGAGCCTTTGGACTTGGAGAAGCTGCAGAGTAGCCACAGTGTTCTGGGGCATGTGGCTCCCGTTGTCTCGGGAGGTTGGCTAGGAATTGGTGCCAGCCAGATACTGTGTCCCTGCACTCACCGTAGCACTGTTTTTGTTTGTTTTTTTGGTTGGTTGGGTTTTTTTGAGACAGGGTCTCTCTTTGTAGTTCAGACTGGTCCTAAACTCAGTGTATAACTCAGCAATCCTCCTGCCTCTGCCCCCAAGGGCTAGGATTACAGGCAAGAGCCACCACACCCAGCACTGTAGTATGTGGTACTGATTGTTGGTGGGCGTGAATCTCCATGCCCGGCATTGTTGTATGTGGATACCAGAACTCAGGACCTTGTGCTTGCAAGGCAGGCCCCTGAACCACTAAGCTGAATCCCTGGGCCCAAAGGTAGCACTGGTTTTTAAGTCATCTGTGTTAGGTCCAATGCCTACTGCTCTGTGTAGGGATACCATTTGTCTGCCCAGTCTTGTCTCCATTTTGTAGAGAAAACTAGTCATGGAACTGAAAGGCCACTTACTGGGCCTCTCCGTGGACCTTTTTGGCGTGGGGGCCTAATCCGAAGTGGGGATACTCCAGAGGCGCAGTCCTGATTGTGTCTTGTGGTGAACTGAATGCCGATGGGAAGGAGCCGGGAGAGGGGGCAGGCTTCCTGAAAGACCTGGAGCTCACCCATCAAGATGTGGAAGTAGAAGCAGCCGGTGCCTTGGGTGGCAGGAACACCTCAGCTCCTGGGCAGGAAGTTGACGGGGAGGTGACAGTTTGATGGAAGAGCACATGTGAAGAGCTGACTAGGGGAGATTAAGGGCGGTGGGGAGGGGAAGAGGATGATCGGGACACTCTGTCCCCAGGCACCTTGCCAAGGACTCTGCATGTTTGAGGGGTTTCTTTTTCTGTTCAGAAGAAGAAAGTAAGGCTTGGTGAGATGGTATCCCCGTGGCACTTCCACTGAGCTGCCTGTGGGAGGTCGTGCCAGGCCTGGGTCTGTGGTAGCCACATCGCTCATACCACAGTGACAAGGTGGTGTTGTCTTGTAACACAGAGGAGGATCGTGACGGAGGCTGGGGACGTAGGTCACGGCCCAGACCACAGGCCCAGGGAGGGAAGCCACCATGATGGGACCTGGACCTGGTCTGCCTGAGCCTGGTTGTTGCCATGCTGGGCCAGGGGCCACGGGGGGACTGTGAGAGTCGGGCAGAGGCAGGCTGGGCTGCGGGCTCGCTGCGGGTTTGGAGCTCATTTGGGCAGTCATTCCACAGGGCCTTTCCTGGGTCAGGGGCCTGAGAGGCTTTTGTTCTAGTGGTCCTGCGACAGCCCTGCAAACTCCTCCCACCCCTGCACTCTGTCCTGCTCTCCTGGGACATCCATGTGGTTTTGTGGTGCCTCCCTTCTCCCTAGTCCCCTCCTGGGGACAGTTTTCTCCACGAGGCTCTATTGAGGAGGTCTTGCTCAGTGACGTCTGTCCTCGTGGCCCTGGTCACATTCTCCTGGGTGGCCACAGGCCAGTTCCTGGGAAATGCGTCAGTTCTGCTGCTGAGGTAAAGGCACCTGTGTCAGGGCAGAGTGATTTATGGAAGAAAGGCGAGCGCACTGGTGCTTAACTCTCTCTTGCCTGAGAGACACTGGGGAGGATTCTCGGGAAGGAGCAGCTGCATTTTGGAAGCCTTGACTGTTGCATGAGGTGGGATCAGGAGGAAGATTGAGTGGCAGCTTGTGCCGAGGCCACAGGTCCCCGCGGGAAGCTGGTCTGGCTGTGGTCCAGCGCTGCTTACCCCTTGGGGCAGGCTGTGTCTCCTGCTGGTCGCGCTGCTCCAGAGTCCTGAGCTGGGGCAGGAGCAGCTAGGTGCTGCTGAGCCTGAGGGTTTCCCTGTGAGTGGTGGCATGGGCCCCTGGACTTGACCCTTCCTGGCCTAGCAGGTGGCAGGACCCACCCCAGGGGTCCAGCCAGGCAGTAGTCCGTCCATCTATGCTCCAGCTGGAGCCTTGCGGAGGACAGTCCGGGTTTCACTGTCCCTTGGCTCTTTGCTTGACATGTTGATTCCTGCGGAAGCTGATGGATGTGGGTCTGTCGCCACCGAACAGTGGTTAGAGAGAAGGGAGGTGTGGAGTTTGTACTCTCTGCAACCATGAAGCTCCTTGTGTGCTCTCTAGCTACTCCGTTTTGAATAAAATACAGATGGACACAGGTGGCCCCTTCACTCCCTGTGTGTGACCCGAAGGTGGGCTCTGGAAAGAGTGGCAGGGGACGATTCTTGAGTTGAAGACAGTCCTGCTGTGGATGTGTTTTCGCACAGGTAGGCCTTGCGGTGGTCAGGTGATGTTCCCCTTGAGCGCTCTGGCGCACTTTGCTGCTCGCTTTCCTGACTAGGGGACGCCCCTGGTTTCCTTTCATTTCTCTTCCACCTGCCAGTTGTCACTTCCTCACCATGCCCTGGCCCTGCTGTGGACATCTACTCAAGAAACCAAGGGTGTTATAGACTCTGAGAAGTAGGTGATGAGATGTGGGGACTGACCATTTTCAGGATTTTCAAGTGGTTCTGACATAAGTGTTCCTGCGTGGGGTGCTCAGCCTCTGGCCTGACAGGACTACTGCTTCCCAGCCTAGCACTCGGTGCAGGCTGGAGATTCTCCACTGTGTGGGACAGAGCCACACAGACCAGGTGGGCTGTGCTTGCACATCGGCCCTAGGCAGTTTTCATCTCATCTTGGCTGACTTGCTTTTTCTTTTGTGTGTGTGTGTGTGTGTGTGTGTGTGTGTGTGTGGGCATACACACAACATGGAACTGAACTGTACCCCTGGCCCAGGCAGTGGAATGTCTTTACTGAGTTTAGGCCAAAGTTAGATTTAGTGAGAAGTCCACTTAAGTATGATTATTCTTCTTTCAGAATCTGGCTTTCACTCTGTAGCCCAGGCTGACTTGGGACATGCTATGTAGCCTGAGCTGGGCTCAGACTCCTATTCTCCCACTTCTGAGGCACTGGGATTAGTCATGAGCCACCATACCCAGAAGGAAGTACTTTTTAAAAAAGTAATTTTAACTTTTTATGTTTTAAAACTTGTATGTGTGTATATGTAGGTAAGTATGTATGTGTTTTGGTGCTGAGGATTGAACCCAGGGTCTTGGACTTAAGTTACATCCCCAACCCATTTGTTGGTTTTATTTTAAGGCAGGGTCCGGCTAAGTCACTGAGTTGCCCGGGCTGAGCTTGACCTGGAATCCTCCTGCCTCAG
>PVIR01011137.1:0-47945 GCA_004026965.1 Petromus typicus | reverse complement strand
AAAACACACAAACAATATTAAAAATGAAAGAGACCACAGACATGGATGAATTTCAGTATGTTTAAAGAGATACTTAGAGAATCACATATTGAAATGAATTTATATCGAGTTTTATTTTCTAGGATTACATTGAGTAAAAATGGGTAGAAAAATGGAACAGATCGATATTTATAGAAATTGAATTATAAAATTAATTATTTGTTTTGTTTATAAAAAGGTCCCTGGCCCACACAATTCTGGGGGAAAGTTCTACTAAACCTAAAACTTTCTACTTATACAAATTTTTCTGTGGCATAGACAAGAACAGAGACTTCAGAAAATTTCCTAAATTGTATCTTGAAGTTAGTTTCACCTTGACACTGCTGTTAATAATAAAACTAGAAAAGGTTAAGAGGCACAGAAAACACATAAAAGCCCCAAAGAAATGTTTTCAAACTGTATCTAACAGTATTTTATATTGCTAGTTTCATTTCAAATATATAAAAAGTATCTATTTTAGGAGAACATACAATCAGCTCAAAAGATGCTCAAAAATTTTGTCTATAATTTAACACCCCTTCTTCTTTATATATAAAAAATATATGAGGGAATTCTCAACCTAAGCCAGGGTCTCTTTCAGAAATATACTGCAAACATCATTCTATATGAAAATCAATAAAGCCAGTCAACTAAACTCAGAGCAGAGTGAGAAGCTCACTCCAATACTAAAATGTACATTAAAGAATATCTATACATTTAAACAAGATGAAAAGAAGCAGAGATACACAACTGCTCAGGCTTTATTGATGATTAATTATCAATATTTAAAACACAGTCAACTGAAAAACTAATAGAATGAATGTAAGTGTGTAATTGCTGGACAATCATAAATAGATGTACATGAATAGTTTACTCAGAAAGACTGAGAAAATAAAATGGAAGAAAAGATTTCATAAAATATAACACAAAAGGCTAAAAATTATTGAGGAATAGACCCTGGAGGGAATATACAAGCCCTAGAAAGAAAAACAGTGTAAAATTTTTGTTGAAAATGGCAAAACAAAATCTAAATTTTAAGTACTCCATATTCTTAACTGAATCACTTTAATAATTTAAGATTGTTTCCCACAATCAGTCTGTAAATTCAAAGCTCTCTCTGTTGAAACAAGATCATTTAAAATGAAAATTGGCGATTCAAAAGCTTCTGTAGAAAATAAAGGTGTTTCTAAAGAGTCAAAAACATTTAGGGGAAGAACAAACAAAAAGGAGCTGGAACATGAAAGAAAACACCCATGAAATTAATGCCGCGATAAACAAATCCGTTGACAGGATTCCTAACAGATCATGTGTATGTCAGTGCAGTTTATGACAAAGAATTTTGGCCCCACGGACAAAACGATCACAGAAAGTATACTCTCCATTTACAGAAGCAAACTGACACCAAATTTGGCAGGGCAGGCCAGCTGTTCATTTAACACATCTCTCACTCCAGGAAATGTGGTGTGACAGTGTGGCCTGTCTAGGGAAGTGGCACATTAGAATGCGATGTGCCATTTGCACACACAGCCCAGAAAAACGCACCCACACCTGCTTTCCCTCAGTGACAGCAGATAAATGACCCTCAAGCAAATGGAACCCGACAAAGCTGGAGTTGGCCCGACTCGCCCAACCCCTGAAACACCTGACACTTGCCTTAGTGAAACATTTCTACTCTGTGTGACTCATTTTTAAAAACCTAACTGTCCTAACAGCGTTTTCCCTAACTCTCTCAGCCTTGTTCACATGATGAATAAGCTGGTGAAGGAGATAAGCTAGACACCATCCTACAAATCATGAAAGGAAAAGAACAATTATCTATCTTACATTTTTAAATCTTTGTTTAGAAAGAAACAACTAATAAAGTTAAAAGACAGATGAGGCCCAGATGAAAATATTTGTATCCTATTTAAAAGGCTAATTTCTATGAAAAAGCACTCCTACCAATCAACTTTAAAAGAAGACTATTACTGCATAAAAAATGGATTAAAAATACAAAAAGCATGATCACAGAAGAAATGAAAAAAAATTAATGTATCACAAAATCAGGAAAACATCAAGGGACATAAAGTGGGGGGTTTTTTGGTTTTTTTTCTTTATCTGATTAACAAAAAGAAAACAGAAAACTTAGAGATCAAAGAAGAAATAGGGAGAGGACTGAGCCCAGCCTTGCCATTGCAGTTAGGAGGACACAGCTTAGGAGGTTAAGCTGGGCATCGTCTGACGGCTTCCATTAGACACAAAATGCAGGTGGCCTTTAGGTAGCAGTCATAATTCTGTTTAGAAATATGACCAATATCTACATTTGTTAGAAGGTATAACTACAAGTTTTCTTCTTGTATTATCATTGTTTGTCATACCAGAACCTCCACCCATGTAATATTCATTAGAGAAAATTTTAAAGCATTTGTCTTCTAACTGCCTGTTGGCATATTAAATATTCAGTTGGACAATGCAAGGAGAATGATTTCAGAAGCAGGTGTAAACAACCTAAAAGGAAACAATGTAGATACTGAGTTTTAGTTCATATTTTATATCAGTTATATATTTTACACTTGTATTTTTAAACATGTATCTATTGGAATGTATATGGATCATGCATGTATATGAGTGTACATATGATACAGATGCTATAGTCACACATCCATATATGTGTGGATTCCTAGATGCACAGAAAGCAAGTTCAGATGAGCCCCAACAAGAGCTATGAAGAAGAGCTGTCAAAGTAGGATGGTAGCAGTTAGGGACTTTAATTTTGTCTTCTGTATACATCCACATTGTTTCTGTCATATACTAAATAACATTTGATTATTATTAATTTGTAAAATATTTTAAAAATTAAGATATTCCTATTAATGTTTATCCTGATATATCCCATACAATACCCCCTATTCATGACACTTCATGCCAAATGGGCTTTTAGATAAAATGTATTTTTTATTCACATTTTCAAGTTCCTCTAAAGAAGATACATCAGTCAATGTCAAAAGAAATTTTTCAGTCTCCAGGTAGAGAAGTAGGTTGTGAAACACAGTCATTGACGAGGCAAACGTAACTGAACATTTTTGAACTGATCATAGGCATTTCAAAGCCACGAAGAATTGGTATGACTGATTCATGAGTTCTGAAGGGTATCTGTAAGGTTAGAATAAAAAATTCCTTGCTGCCTTTGAAGAAAAGCTGTTTAACTTCCAGCGCTGTGTAATTTAATTAAGGAGGAAAATGAAACTAAAGGTACACTGAAATAAAAAATGCAGAACAAATTCCAAAGAATTCTTCAGTGTGTTTTCAGATTATACTAGACTTATGGAGGGCACAGACAAGAAACAGCACTGCACACCAAAACATCACCATGAGGTTATACATGACAGCTTCCTGAACATAAATGATTCAGAAGAACTTGGGATCCAGTGTGTGAAAAGTCTCTAGTTAACAAAAAATATGACATATAATGATAAATGTGTGCTAGTTAGTTTGAAAAGGTGTGTATGCTGAATATTAGCAGAGTGATTGTTTTGTTTTCTTTGAAATCTTTACTCTCAAGATTGGCTTTGCAAATATCCTGAAGTGTGGCCTTTTCTCTCCTCCTGGGAAGTCTGCATTCAGTGTGTTGACTGTCCCCTCTCTGGGAGTGCTAGCTGTCCCCACTCTGAGACACTAATCTACTCCTTTTGTCATTGACACCTGTCACTCACTTTACAAGGGGGACTCTACCTTCACCCCAGAGCTCCCTGTTTTGATTATATTTCACAGCACAAATTCTTATCCAACTTGCATATTTCTTGTTGTCTACACTTTCCCACTATGCACTCAGCCGGCTTTTTGTTCGTTTGATTGCATTCAGTATTTGTTTCTTTTTGCAGTACTTGGGATTAAATCCAGGGGCCTTCACACTGGATTACATCCCCATCCCTTTTTAATTTTTAATTTTGAGTCAGTTTCACTGAATTCCCTGGGCTGCACATCAACAAATAACCCTCCTGCCTCAGCCTCCGAGAGCACTAGCTTACATATGTGCACCACCACACCTGGCTTCTTTCTTTATTTCCGTATCCTCAATCCATGTAACAGTGCCAATACATACCAAATACTCAGGGAGTATCAACTGAGCAAATAAAATGGGTGAATCTTGATTGTAGATAGTGATATTTATGAATTCAGGGAATCCTTATAGGCCACTTGAGACTCAGAAAACACATCAGCTATTCAATTTCTTAAGACTCTACCTTTAGAAAACTACTTAGGTTTGGTCAATTTTCCCTTTACCAAAGTTAGTTAACTGTGGCATATTTTTCTCAAGTAACATTGCGATACAAGATAAACAATAGCCTACAAAAATCTTTTACAAAAGAAGATGTGCTCTAAAATCTCATTAAATTCTATAATTCAGTACTTTAAAATCTATGTTTTGAGTTCTTTTTACTTTTTCCCTCCCTCATCTGCTACGTCCTTCTTAACAGATGCCTTTACGGTATAGGACAATATGTAATGTGCCAATAAAGATTTCAATTTTAAAAAAAAAGCAGTGGGGAGACTGAGGTGCCAAACCAAGCTCAGGATAGTCCTGAGGTGAGAAATTGCAAGAAGCCACAGAGATGCTCAGGTGGGGGGACCGGGAAGAAGGCAGAGCTGGCAGCCCAGCAGCACCCGGGCAGGTAGAAATCACAGAGAATGACAGCCTGCACTAGAGACAATGCACAAAGAGGAGAGGAGGGAGGACCTGGCTCTGTCCTTCTTCCCACACTAGAGCTGCCTCACTGCCTAAGTCACCGAATGAGCTGGCAGGAGGAACTAAGGAATGTTGCCCACAGGACTCGGTCTCCTCAGGAAACGAAACAGAGGTGGGGAGCGAAGAGAGACACACAGTCCCAGGACAGGCTCAGAGACACGGTTCACTCAGTGTCAGCAACTCACAAACACTTGCCTCAGTTTCCAGGAAGGCTAACTGAAGACAAAAAAGCAAAAGTAAAAGTGTGTTATATGCAACTCTGTACCACAAGTTATATTATTAATTTTAATGCTCAATTATGTTCATCTGCATAGCTGGGCAATCAAAAGATACAAATGGTCAACCGCATTGAGGATATGTGGAAACAGTTACTGAGAAATCTACAACTTGATCACATGTAACAGTATAACTAATGCTTCACATGTAATTTAAATTTTCCACATTTTTTTAAAAAGCCAAGATGCCATGTTGTCATAATGCAGTGCTGTCACTTTCATAAATTTGACTTTGTCTCTGCTATATTCTAGAATACTACTTTTACTTCCTGTGGCCACATCAGCTATTAAATGACATTTTTCTTTACCCAAACTGGCTACCAGTGCTTCACATGGAGTCTTCAAGAACCATGTCGAGCCCGTCAGCAGTAGAACATGAAAGAAGATGAGAGCCTGCAGTAGACAATGAGGTACATAGAACAAACTGATTCAAATGTAGTATTTGATAAAAATGCTAAAGACAAGAGCTGAAATGCTTTTATTTAAAATCTCCAATGTGGATATTTTATTTTAAAATACTCTACCTAAGAATGAGTAACTTGAGTCTTCTTATAGTAATTAATAAAATATAAAAGTGGCTTTCACATTGTAGTTTGTGAGAAAATTGTTATGCATTTTTTTGAAAACCAGAAATCCTAACAAATGAAAACAATGATTTTAATCACTACACAGAGAAAGCACATCGATTTCTTACAGTCATGGTCTTAAATCATGTATGTTTCTTGAAAAGATCCAACATGAATTACAATGAAAGAACAATATAATAAAACTGAAGGATTCACCCAGGACTAAAGATACATTAATAATAAAAACATAGAAATAAAAATATAAACTTGGTAATAAATCATACCTGTGCTACCCACCACCGGAAACACAGAAGGAACATGTTGGGATCTGGGTTCTCAGGGTTGCAGGAAAGGAAATGTGTTTACCCTGGAGTGGAGGGCTGTACAGGCTGGGCCACACTTTCAGCCTTAGTCAGAATAAACAATGAGCATCTCGTTGAAATCTGATACAAAAACATAGTTTGCTCTCAGTCAAACTGCTAAAGGCCTATGCAATCAATTTCAAACTATATTGATCTAATTCTTTACTTAAGAATTCACTAATCCTTGTCTGAGTAGTAATTGTCATAATCTTTTAATATGTCCATGTTATTTCATTGCCTATGGCCTTCATAAAATTTCTAATTGTACGTGTAGACACTTTTTTTCAAAATGACATTATTGCTTCTAGGAGAGCAAAATGATTATTTTGAGGACTTGAGAAAGCTGTCATGATGATGTGTTTGATAAAAGTCAGGTTGTGAATGATTAGAAACAACTTAATAATTGAAGAATTTAAAATGGATAGTTTTGCATTGGAAAACAGAATTGGAAGTCCCAATCTCTTTGACTGGTAGTTTAGTTTTGGTGGAATGAGCACTTTTATAAGGTTTAAATGGAAATAGATCACTATTGCCATCTCCTGGCAAGTGAACCACATGACCATGATATAAGAGTTTTTGGAGAGCCATATATTGTGGAAAAGCAAGATTACCCCATAAATAGGCAATAAAATATTGAGTATTTATTGTAAAACCATCATTGGATTTTATTCTTTATTCCCATAAGACCTTTGCAAAACTCCATTAGAGATGATAAATAGTAGCACTTGTTTTATGAGCTCTTTATGTTGAACAGAAATTCTGCTTGTTATGACTTTTTGAATTAAATGCATATGATGGATTTACCTATGATTGAAACAAATATGAGAGTTGCTTTGAAAGAAAACTTAGAAAATGTCTGCAATGCATTGGGGGAAATGGGCCAGGACTGTGCCACTGCACGCCGCCAAGAAAGTGGCAGGCAGCATTCTACCATATAATAAAGCTGATGGAATGGATAGCAGCTCTGACAGCATTAATCCATCTTTCTGCCATGGGGGCTTTCATGGGAGATGAATGATACGCACAACCCCTCACTTGCCTTGTCATCTAGCTGCATTTCTCTTTAACATTCTCCCTTTCTATTGTTCTCCTTTACAATTGGCTTCTGCTGATGTTTTGAACCCCCTCTATCTTCCTTCTTCACATCTGGACTTCAGGTCAACAGCTCCATCTAAGCCACGCTCACGTGCCCCCTGCCTGAGATGCCAGCTGAGCCCTTTGTAAACCAGATTTCACTCACATCTGCAAGCTATACTCCAGGGTGCCGTCCTCCCCTAGAAACTCCAGACTCCTGTTGTGGCTGAATGGAGTAGGAGAATGAGATACGGCTTCAGTTCATTACTCTCCACTCAGGAAGTCTACTCCATGCACTTCCGAGTCTGACCATGTCACCTTTTCAAGCAAATCATTTCATAAGGATGGCCATGATGATTAACTTCCCCAACACGGGTTGGAACTACCAAGACAAATGATCTCTTCTGAAGTCACTTCTTGAAAAAAGAAGCAAAATGAATCATGGTTGTTATTGTTGGTGTCCTTTTATTTTGCTTTCTTTCATCATGAATGCCATCTGATCCAAATTCTGTTCCCTAATGACCAGCACAAAATCATATTTAGTTCACATTCAAGTGAGAGAAGAACAAATGTTGAGAAATAAGCCTGGACTTGAGCTTGAAAGCACAGTATTATTTCACTTTAATGTCAGGGGAGGTCTTCCACTCAAGCTTCACATGGTCAGCCCATTGAATCTTCAGGTAACCAGTTTGGAGGAGCCAAGTTTGAGAGATATGTCAAGAGAGCAGGAATTTCCTAGACTTGGAAATAGACACCTAATGAAGTCAAAGTGAAGATGGGAGATAAAGACAATGATATCAAAAAATGCTCACTTTCTGCATTGCAGGTGCCCACTGCTTAAAAACCCTCCTGATAGAAAAAAAAAAATGTCAGAGAAAGCTATGGAAAGAAAACTCTTATAGATATAAGAATATTTTGAAAAAAGGGAGAGAGGTACAGTTAAATTGCAAGTATAAAAAATAAGATAAAGTCATGAAATTAGAAAATCTAAATCTATTAACATTTCAATACTCATGCTTCATTTCATACTCATACTTCATATTTTAGAAATGAATAGCATTAAATGTTCTCAAATATAGCATTATTATGATAGACAAGGTTCTGATTATTTTACGTACATAAACTCATTCAATTCTCACACAATTCTATTTCCTCTGTGTAATGAAAAAGAAAGTGTAGCACAGGGAGGCTTAGAAAACACCCAAGGTCAAACTCAGGCTCCACTCGAGGCACCCACTCCTTAACTACTGTGTTGTTATACATCTCTTAAATGTGTTCATATCTATGTCTATCAGTTAGAAACTCTTTCTCTCTCTCTCTCTCTCTCTCTCTCTCTCTCTCTCTCTTTCTGTGTCTGTCTGTCTGTCTCTGTCTCTCTCTCTCTTTGTATGTCTCTCTCTATCTTCCATGTTTATCCCTGAAAGATATGCACTAGATTCTTCATTTCACAGATGACAAACCAAACCTGTCCAAAGCCAGGCAACTCATAAGAGGCAGATCTGGGATGTTGACCCCAATCTCTTCCTCATGCCACATCTCACTGTACTACAAGAATGTTATGGCCCCTGAAACCCACTTCTCAGATCTTCTGCTGTAGAGACAGGGTTTTCTGAGAGCCTTAACTTGTCTATCTAGCACATTTGTGCCAAAGTCACAAGTACCCTAGGAGGCTCACAGTAATCTAGCCCTTCAGAGTTATGAATGTGGGCCTGTTCCTACAGTGGGAAAGTTTTCCTTAAAAAAAATGTCTCACATATCTAATCTCATTTTGAGCTCTGTTTCTTAGAAAACCCAATACCAACTGGGACAACATACTACCTTCAGAAACTCATTTTACTAAATATATATAAATATAGATATTTTATTATAAATATATTAGTCATATTTAGTTATTCTAGTTAAAATGAGCTTAATTTATCACATGCAGAAAATGAAATGATGCAATGAAATAAATAAAATACTAAAACAACAATTAATTATAGCCTGACTTATCATATATAAATTGCTAGATTTATAGCACACCTTCTAAATCTTCTCATGAATAAAAAATAATGAAATGTTATAATATCAGGGTTAACATATTATAGCAACTAGAATGCCTCATAATGGTACTGATCAGGCATTTCCCAAACTTCATACCTTTCTTTTCCCCTTCAAGTGACAATTGCACCTCAAAGAACACAAAAATCTTTTCTCAGAATAAAGAGTTCTGACTCTACCATCTCAATACTATAAACTTGTTTAGAACAACTAGCAACATATTTTCCCAGAATATTTTATGATTTACAATGACCCTGAAGTATTTATCTTTTCTTACATCTTTCAAAACTGATTCTCTTTTTTGTGACCTATTCTCTTATATGACAAGAAGCTTATCTTGAATTTTTTTTCATCACTGGACAATCCTTGGAATCTACAGTTGGTATCTTGCAATATCCAACACTTTTGCACACGGAGAAATTTGAACACAGGAAATATGCCTTGTGAAGCTCTAACACTGGGCAGATGAGTCAAACTGCAACTCAGAGTGTAAGAGGCCATTACAAACCATCTCAGTAGTACTGGTCACAGTCACTGAATATTCAAAACATTATCAAACATATCCATTCAGCATAAATGTGATTCAGTAGAATTCAACTTGGGTTAAACTGTCATATATTTCAGCTACATCATCACAACACTCAAACACATTAGCATTTAAGTACATGTAACAATAGGACATCGTGCATTTTGTTACAGAGTGCCTTTGTACTCTTTTTCAATAAGGTAAGAAACAGTGAATAATTGGCTAAGAAAGTGCAAATCCAAATAATCTGGTTTTTGAAAATTACAAATACATGTAGAAACAATCTTATTTTGTGGAAAAAATATTTATTTTAGGTCAACTAAAAACCCATTTTATACTTGTGATAATAACCAATATAACATGGAGTGAAAGGCTATGATTATGGTACAGTGTAGCACAGTATGAGGAAATGCACTGAAGTCCAGTGCAGGAAACAGTAATGTTTCTAAACTGTTATACATCACAGCAATATATCTAACGTACCTTAGGAAGTGCTTTGCTATTTGTCAGTCCTTCAGCCAACATGATCCAGAAGTCTTTGTCGGAGTCAGTAAAGATGAAGAGCTTGGTCCAAAGTTACCAGTAATGAGCATGCTACCTGGCACCTTCAGGATGTAAAAGTCCTGATCCAAACCTATGAAGCACAGGAGTTCCCTGTCCTCCACATTCTCACTGACCTTGGGCCTTCTTTTGGATAATTACCGTCCTTACAGATGTGAGATAATATCTTATTTTGGTTTTGATTTGCATTTCCTTGATCATTAGTATTTTGAGAAATGATTTTTCAGATCATTTGCCCAGCTTTTCAACAGAGCTGTCTCCTTGCTATTGAATTGTTGGAGTTCCTTATATATTTTGAATGTTAACCCTTTATCACATTTAAGTTTCATAAACGTATTCTCGCATTCCCTTCACTCTGTTTCTTTTGCCATTCATAAGCTTCTCAAATTGACATGACTTTATTTGTTTTGTTTTTTTCCCCCTCTGTTCTGGGGAAATATTCAAAAGTTTTTGTAAGAGTAATTCAAGAAGCTTTGTCTGTATTTTTTCTTCTAGTACTTTTAAAGGCTCAGATCTTATATTAAATCTTTCATCGACTTTAATTGGTGGGCTGAGATAAGGTTCCAGTCTCATTCTCTTGTATGTGGATAGCCACTTTCCTCAGTACTATCTTCCCTATTGTGCATTCTCAGCATTGCTCTCAAAATCAGTTGACTGTAGATGAGAATGTAAATGAGTAATGTCACCATGATGGAAAAGAGTGTGAAGGTTCCACAAAAAAGTAAAAATATAACTACAATGACATCCAGCAATCCACTTCCATGTGTATATATAAAGGGAATAAAAATCTATATTTGGAAGAGATACCTAAATGTTCTCATTCATTACAGTATTATTGAGATACACAATCAACTTCAAAGCTTCTTGTCAGATGAATGGCTGAAGGAAATATAATATATGCACACATAACAGATTACAATGCCAATCACTCTCCTTTTTAAAAGTTCAGTACTTTGAGACAAAATGATTGAACCTAGAGTTCCTTACATTAAATGAAACAAGCCAGGCAAACACAGACAAAAACCAGTTAACCCACTTATATACAGCATCTAAAAAATTCAGCATAACACCTGCATAGTAATCTAAACCTACTTTCTAATAGTTCTCAGAATTAGTGCACACAATCTATAAAGTTATAACATTTTATCATTCCTTACAAATTTTACAAGTGTCATTCCTATAAGTCTGCTGAGCTGAATATATCCAGCTGAAATTTTCAAGTTATATAGCAACTATATTGTCTGTTATTCTAATTTGGCTTTTCATCTTCCCTTCATTGACTAGCTCCCTACATATGAGTAAGTGATCTTTTTCAAATAGACAAATTTTATGAAAGTATAAAAAACTTCCATTATCTAGGATCATTTTCTCTTCATGTTCTTCTTAAAAGTAGTATATGCTTTGACATTATAGATTTACATATTTTTCAATTTTACATAATTTTTCATATTTTTTGATTTATCATACTGATTATTCTTTTTCATTCTATTGACTCCTAAGTGCTGTTATTGTCAGATTGATGCTAGTCTTCAAATTCTTTCTTAGTTATGAAAACTAAACTAAGAATACATCTGCTATTCATATTTCTTCTTTTATGTGCTTTTAATAACACCTTATGATATGATTATACAATCCAAATCACTGTCAGTCTCCAAAAGGTCATTAGAGAGGAAAGAGTTCCTATGAAGAAAGTCTTAGGGCCAGGTTTCAAGGACTGATGGTTAAGATTTAGCTACTAAAAACTATTCCTATAAACCTGGGTGGACATATATTGCTGTGGCGTGATGCTTTCAGTTTTTTCATGAATATTGCCAAAAGCGAAATAGTAGGGTCAAATGAGACTTCTAATTCCTCCAAACTGAGTAATTTCCACAATGGTTACACTAGTCTACATTCCCAAGAGTGGAGAAGGGTTTCTTTCTCTCTGCAACTTTGCCATCATTTGTTGCTGGTTAATTTCAAGATAACAGCCATTCTTTGTGGAGTGAAATGAAATCTCAATGTGGTTTTCACCTGCATCTCTCCAATGACCAGTGATGTTGATTTAATATTTCTTCATTTGTTTATTTGTTGCTTTTACTTCTTCATCTGAAAAATGTCTGTATATTGATGCTCACTTTTGAATCAAGCCTTTAAATTTGGGAGGTAGGTTTTCTAAGTTCTGTATATATTCTAGATAGTAGCCCTTTGTTCAAGAGACAGCTAGTAAAAATTTTTTCTTCCACATTGTGAGATGTTTTTCCCTGTTTGTAGTTTTTCTTGCTGCACAGAAGCTTTGTAATAAGATGAGATCCTAGTGGCTGATTCTTTGTACTGGTTCCTGTGCTGTTGACGTTCTGTTCATAAAATAGGCTGTGCACTCAAATATTCTTCATTTGTTTATTTGAGTTTGTATGATTTTGTTCAGTGGGAGACTAGAGTCTCACTGTGACAATCAAGGCTGGTTCCAAACTCCTGTCCAGCCTTCTCAATTGGTGGGACTATAGTTATGTGCCACCACATTCAACTTAATGTTTTCTGGGGCACTGATAGACTGTGTGACAAACAGCCTAATGTTGAAACGACATTTTTCCTCTAAAAATGATATACATCATTGTTCTTTCCTATATAGGTGATTCTTGGTGAAAAGCATGGAGTAGTGTGTAATCAAACTTTTTCTCTAATAATATTATGTGATGTCATTCTATAAATTTTCATTAGTATTTTTATATTACATGTAATATATTGAGATTGTGAAGTACCATTTTTTTATTGGGTGTACTACAGGACATCGGGAGTTGTGTCTATTTTGTCTATCCATCCCCACTACTGTGTATCTGTTTGTTTTAAAATGTCACTTTCTGGCCCCAAAAACAATTTTTGCATCAAGATTAAAGCTTGCTCTTCCTCATTTGAACAAAAGAAGTTCAAGTTTAAAAAGAATTTTAAAACTTTTAATGGCTCCCTGTTGACCAAAAATAGCATCTAAACTTTTTACTGTGACATGGAAAACCTCAAAGGCTCCTGATGGTTTTTATTTTTATAACCTCATTCACTGCTTCATTATTCCAGGATGGCAGAACTACCTGTAAACACTCCAATTATCAAGACTTCCTCTGACTACCTCTTGCTTCACTCCTCTGTGTGTGTGCACCTGACACATAGACTCTCTTCTGCTTGATTAACACCTGATACACTTTTCTTCAAATAAATTATAAATTAACTCTCTTTGAGGGTTCCCCTAACACCTCAAAATAATATCAACTACTATTTTGATATACTGTACATTTTGAATAGACGTTTATTATCACATTTAGCTTTTACCACATTTTTACTATAATTGATTGTGCCTTTCTGTATCTCCCTCAGGTACACAAGGACTTTTACAAACAACTTTCATCATAGATTCCAACAAGGCAAACATCGTACTTTAAGCTAAAGTTTTTTTATAAACCTTAAAAAATGGCAGAAACTGAATTCTAATAAAATTAGAGGGCAATTATTTTCAAGGTAGTGCCTCATATCTCTATATCGGGGAAGACATTTAATGTCTCTGAACTTCACTTTCTTCATCTATAAAAAATAGAAAAATAATTTATTTCATATAATTCTGTAAATGTTAAATTAATCATTTTGTAAACTATTTGTATGGAAACCTTTATTCTGTGAACTATTCATATTGCTCCTTGTGTATAGCTAAGGTGCTTAAATAAAGAAGTGGTATATTGTGGTTTCTTGAAAATACTAGAGTAAGAACAAAGAAATCAGCTTAGTCCAAATAATTAAATTACATAAAACAATCCATTTTACTTCAAGTTGGCTTTATATTCTAGAAATAGTAGCAAAAATTTTTTTCTTAAAAATTTATAGAATTAGTCTAAGACTGCCTTTTGATTTTTCCCAAGTACTGTACTGAGAAACACGAGCTGTTTCAGTAGTACTTGATCAGAAGATTTGTTTACATTCATCAGGCTTAAAATATGACTACACTAATTTCATTTGCATCTTATTTTTGCTTGGCTCACTTAATGTTATTCAAACATTGTGTTTGAAACAAATCTCCTGAGACACTCTTCTCCTTGAAGATAGATTTACTGCAGTGTTTGCAAGGAGCTCAAGCACGAGCCCAGTAGATAGCCAATGAGCATGAACAACTATAGTAAACATGAACAGAGAAGGAGCCCTTCTTATATAAAAGCCCAGCTCCTATCTGAGTCCTTTTATAAGTGTTTGCTGCTTAAGGAGAGAAGGTGCTTTAATTAAGAAATGTGCTTCGGCTTGAAGGAAACTCTCTATGGAGTCTCCTCATTTATTTGGATTGGAGAAAGGAACCATAGGCTTGCTGTACTCCTAGCTTCAGTCACAAGTGTGAGGAGATTGACTAGCTCTGTAGACCCTTGTTAGCCCCACTTTGGATGCACAGTAAAACCCACAGGGAACATGCCCTGCATTGAGAAGATTGGACTTCAGTTCACTTCATTTAAAGACTCAAAGAAAACTATTCATTTAATGATTTTCCAAGGTAGCTGATGTTCTTAAAAGTCTTTAAAGTCCATAAAAGAAGCATTTTAGTATTTTGTTTGACTGCAGTAATTTATAGTTTATTTATAAAGTAGAAAACATCTCAGAAGAATTGGCTTCACTTTGCTTCCTTACAAGGCTAGTACAAGAAGATGAAAGTCTACGACTTACACGAGTATTGATCCATGTGTGCTCTGCAGAGACTCTAGAGTCATTGCAGCATTGATCTTTGTTTCCTTACATGAGTATACCACGCACTCCTCAAATCACCATTATCCTAATGTAACCTGTATTCTGAAATATGCTGACTAGGTAATTTATAAAGTTCATAGTCCAGTTTCTTGCTATGTTTATCTACATCTGCAGCTGTAAAAGTAGTCTAAACTTCCTTAATGTGCTTCTGTTGTCTTTATCCAGAGGTGAATAATATTAGTTATTTCTTCCCTGAGTTTTATCCTTTTCTATTTGGAAAAACATTGATTTTTCATCTCTCTAAGGTTTTGAGATAGGACGAGCCAACATGGTATTATTTATGCTGTGTCTCAAACCAAATACCATCACGTATGTCCACAGCCTATGGGGACATTAGCCTGCAGAGCTGCCTCTACTCTAAATGGTCAGAGAGTAGAAAACAATAAATTGTGTGTGTCAAACCCAGACATGAATGAAGTTTCTTCCTTTAATTCTATCCTCTTCTGCTCAAATTACAGAAAGAAGTTAAATCTGTGCTCTGTGTCTAGAGCTGGTCTATTTAGAAATTTCTTCTTGGGTAAAAGCTTCCCTCTCCTGATCCCGCCTCTGTGGCAGCTTTTAATCAGGAGGAGCAGACACGAAAGAGCCTGATGTCTCAGGATACGGGGCCTGGAGCTTGAGAGCGGCAGTGTGAGTCATAGTTAAGCTCCTCTCATAGTGGCTGAGAACTACAATAGATGGAGGATTAAAAAAGAAATAAAGAAAAAATTTCTCAATTTTATGCTTCAAATTTATGAACAGAATGGGTCTTGGGCAATACTGTCCAAAAGTAGCTACTCAGATCATTTTTTTGAAAGATATTTTTTAAAAGAGAAATGGCATCTCTACAAATAAGCTATGTGAGATTGCTTTTTAGAATAAATTTAAATAATAAAAGAGAAAAATATTGATAAAGCTCTAAAAGCTTTCTAGTAAATATCATTTCAATAAAATATTTACCCCCACCAGTACTTTTAATAAAAGTATTACGAAGTGATATTGTTTGAAGTGATTCTTTGATGAAAGCACCCTTATTTTCAGTGCAGCTTCCTCTGCGCCCAGGAGAAAATGGGACTGTGTACAAAGAAAGCATCCTTTTCTGGAGCCTCGACATTCAGAGTTATCAACTGATGTACACTGAATGATGTTTCTTTAGGAAGAAATGTGAAAATTTTTTATTTCAAGTAGTATGATGATAGAAAATGGAAAGATCTTCATGGAGGGAAAATGGCTTTGTGACATAAATGTAATCAGCAGTGTCCACCCTTCCATGGCTATTGCTGCTGCCTCAAGGTTTTCATTACAAACTAATATACATGTCAAATTAAAAATTCTTACATAAATGTTGCCGTGGATTGAATCTGAGCAAGTAGGCTAAAATATGAAAATTTTCCAAGTTTTAGTCAAAGAGTCTTATTTGCGTTCAAAGAAAAATATATATATATAATTTTTATTTATTTTATTTTATGGGTTTTTTGGGGGGAGTAGTTGAGACAGGGTCTTACTATGTAGGCCAGGCTGGTCTCAAACTCATGCTGGTCCTCCTGCCTCAGTATTTCAAGTGCTGGGATTACAGGCATGTGCCACCATGCCTGGCTTTACCTATTCTCCAAAATTTGCTTTCCACTTCAACTTTTGAATTGCCTTTTGTTTTACTCCTGGTCCCAAAATATACCTTTAATTTTCTCACGTTGAATTTGGCCATTAATACACTAAAAAAAAAAATAGTAAAACTTTATAATTAATTAGACTATATATAAGATCTTTATAAAATTTCCACTTTTAAAATTGGAAAATAAACTTACAATTTAAATGCAAAAGATGTATGTGAATTTTTTTCAAAGTAGATCTTCGGTGATACTCAAATGTTGAGGTTTTAAAAAATTATTTCTTATAAGAGTAAGGTATGAGATTATCTCCAAAATATGGAAACATTGAGAAAAACTTGAAAAAAAAGCTGTCGACCTGGTGGAACACACTTGTAATCCTAGCTATCTAGAGGCTGAGGCAGGAGAATATTTTGGGTGTTTTAGATCAGCCTGGAGTACATGGTGAGTTCAAGGCCAGCCTGGACTACACAGTGCGACTTTGTTAAAAATCAAAACAAAAAGAGAGAAAGAGAGTGAAAGAAAAAAGAGAGAGACAAAGAAAGAAAGAGTCAGTCAATGTTTGCTAAATATGGCTTAATGAAGTAGAATTAAATTTGAGGTTTTTTATGCAGCACACACAAATATGCTGTATGAGTTTCAAAAATATGCTAGATATAAATATTATTTTATTTTGTAAGTACAGCCCTTTGGCAATAATTCATTCACTGTAATAATAACAGCTAATAATTACTCAGCAATATGTTGTTTTGGCACTGTTAAAAATGTCTTGAATGAATCAATTCATTTCATCTTTATGGTAGTCTCTTGGCATAAGAAGCATTATCTGTAATTTCCAGATGAATTAATTTAGATAGAACTTAACAGTTTATCAAAATCTTTATCACAGACCAAGATCTTAATCTGGTTGGTCCAGTTTCAGAGTTATATACTCAATCACTACTTTTACAAAACTGACCTTATTATTTTTTATTTTTAATTGAGTTTATTAGTACATTTTATATATACAATATGATCACATTCAACATTAAGAATTTGTACCTGTACTTGACACATCTTGATTCTCATAAAACTGAACTCTTGTATGATTTTTATGTCATCATTTTTTAAATTGAGTTCTCTGCATTCTGTTGACAAGTAAATTGCAAGAAAACTTGAAAATGTCTAACAGCAAAAGCACAAGTGGTTTTTCTATTAAAGTGAGGAAATATCAGAATTTGAGTGCTAATAACTACTTAATATTGCAACCATTTAGCCAAGAGACAACAGCATATTGTTATTAAACATTGGAAAGATTCTAAAATAATTTACATAATTTTTTTAAGATGCCAAAAGAAACAAAGAAACGAAATAAGCTAAATCCCCAAAAGCTATTTTAAAAAGAATAGACTTTTCCAAATTTTATATAGGTTCAACTTTAGGAAATAAAATCCACACTGGAATCCTTTTTTGATGGTGCATTTTATATATGTATGTATGTATGTATGCATGTATGCATGTATGTATGTATGCATGCATGCATGTGCATGTACATATTTTACCACTTTAACCAATGTAAAGTGGTTTACTTCTATGATAGCTTGATGAATGGAGAGTATTCTAAGATCAGTACTAAGAAATTTTATTTTTTGATATGGCCACAAAAAAACAGTTCCTCTAGTAGATAGCTCTGAAAAAAATCAGAAAATAAAATCTCCACTTTATAAGATAGGAAAGGTGACAGGAGAATAACTGGGCTGTAAGTTTACCTCTCTGGCTTCTTTATGAAGCACAGAGGCAGGGCACCCACAACACCAGCCATGTTCTTTCAGTGTCTGCTGAGAATATCTCTGGTTGTTTGGGTCATTTCAATTTATGACTAGAAGAAAATTAAACTCAACTTAGAGAGACATTAATCTGCTGCACAGAATCATGACGAGCAAGTGATATTTCTTAAACTATGGCTGTTTTGCTCTTCATTTTCTTTAATGCTATCTTTTTATATGGGAAATTTTAATAGCAACATTTCAATTAAACTTTAATACTCCTCACACTAAAGTAAATTGAGAGGATCTTGACTGTGGTACTGAACATTTTATCTACTTACTTTCATAGAATAAGCTTATTTACATTTTTCTATTCATGCCTAAAATTTAACTATAATCCACAAAAGGAAAGATATAAATGCTCCCATAATACTTTATTTCTCATATACATGAATTTAACTCTTTTCAAGTGCTATATTTACATAATTTGTAAGATTATTTTCCCAAGAACAAAACCATTTCTAAGGCCCTGCAGAATCTGCTGTAATAGCTCAGAGAAAAGCATGTTTTGCAAAGCACAAATCTGAAGTTAATGATAAATTATACGAAGGGAATATAGCTGCCTCTGGGATGAGATGAGATGAATATCCAGCCCTGACCTCCTTATGGAACGCCCATCTGCCAACGAGGTGGAAGGGCAGAAACTGTCTATTTAGATGACGGGTTTGACCTGTACTCCAGTCTCTGGGATTCTCTATCCAGCCCTGGTTTTTTTCAGGTTATAATGTCTCCTTGCTGGATCAAAAGAAGGCTAACTCAGTTGTGGGAGGACAGCTCTCCTGAGCGTTTCTTCTTTCTGACATAAAGTAGTTTGATTGAAGGAGAGAAAATGATACTGTGCACAAGCTCAAGTTAGTTTCTGAACTTTACTTCTATTTCTCACAAGGCTAAATTCTTTGCTAACTCCGAGGCAAGAAGAGACTGTTTTTCTGCTGGTTATGCTCTCACATTTATGTCCATACCCCTGGACTGTACCAATAAAATGAAGCCACATTGGAAAGTTTCATGTAATGCTAGTCGCCCTGTCACTTGTGACACTTCTGGAAGTAAATCTATAAAACTAAAACTGGACAAGTAGCCAAGATTGTTTTTTTTTCTTTTTTGAACTTAAATGGAAAAAATAACGCTTACCTGCCCCATTGTGATTCAAATATATCCTACTAAGCTAAACGAAGAGCGAAAGGAATCAACTGTGTTTGTGAGAGCATAATTTAGGTCATTCAATTTCATACAAACCTTACAAAATGTTACCAAACTTTTTTGTACCAAGTCATATAAAATAACTTGGTGAAGTTTCACAGATTGTAATACAAAACAAGTAAAGCATCTATTTTCAACTACAAAATACTATTTTTTCCATTCTGTTATCCCACTCGTAGCATTAGAGCTTAGTGATTGAAAAAAATAGAATGATATTCACTATGCATTCGTAAGAAGAATGTACAAGATTTGAATGCACTAGGTACTAAGTTACTAGATTTTCAAAGATAACCTTCTGTTTGCCCTCAAGAAAACTTAATGATTGAGTTGAAATCACTAAGGTACAGTAATTGAGAGTATTGATATCAGACATCCCTTTAAAAAAAACAAAAACCTCAAAAAGTTCAAGTTGATTGGAAAATGCTGATTTGAACAGACTATAGAGCCATCAGGGCCCTGAGGACTTGGCGAAATGAGATCTCGAGTTCCTAAGAAAGACTTAAAGAAATAATCCCAACATTTTTTGTGGAATTTTCCCTCAAAATGTTTGCCGGTGGCTAGTTATGCTTATATGCTATAAAAAGGCTGGATCAAGCAAAAACATCTTTTAAGAGACTGTAAAAATAAACAGATTTTTGCAGCTTCTTAGAAAAAAATAGTTCAAGATTCATGAAGGAAAATGGAAATAGACTACAACTTTGTCTGGTAAGATCCCTAAAAGACTGACATCAGACTAAAGATAAATTGAAAACACACAGCTTCTTAAAAAGCAGCAAGACTAAAATGCAGAATAAAACATGCACAATTGTGGTTGACTGTGAAGTGGTTCAACGTTCCTACTTTATTTAACAGAATAAGCAGAAAAGTGTATGCTTAAGTGTCTGCATGTATATGTTTGGCTATATATGTGATATATATGTGAATGAGTGAAGTCTTTGAAATAGCTGAGATAGAGAAAATACAAATTCCTACAGCAGACAAATTTTAAAAATTAAGATACATAAAATAATATATTTAAGCTTTGTAGAAAATGCAATTTTGTCAAGTACACAGAGAAAATTTACCAAAGTTGGTCATTTGTCAGTCCATAAAGGAACACTCAATAAAATACTAAAATCATACAAACTATATTTTCTGATCATAATGGAGTTGACAAATGAATAACAAAAGAATAACAAGACAATTTTTTAAATGAATAATAAATATCTCTCAATGAAAAGAAGAAATTTAAATTGTAAATTTAAAAAATACTGGAAACAATGTTATATTTCAGGCCATAGAATGGAGTGCTTAGAAAGAAATTAATAGTTTTAACTACAAAAACAAAAAATTAGATTAAAAGCGAATTATTGAGTTTCCCTTTGAAGACATTATATTTTTAAAAGATATATAATTCTCAGTGTATTTACTGCAAACTACACTATTTATACTGATTACATTAATAGCAAAGCCATAGTAACCTGATGAATAGTAGACAAAAGTTCCACTTTTAAGTATCACAAATGAAGAAGAAATATTGTTAGATTCTATACATATTAAAGGGTTTTTATTCCAAGAATTATAGGACTTGAGGTAAACTAATCACTTTTTGAAAAATACAACTTATCAAATCTGATAGGAGATGATACACTATTTAGCTGGTTCTATATCTAATAATAAAATTTAATTTGTATTAAAAATTCTCACAAAAATAGCTACAAATACACATAAGTTTGCCAATAAGTTATTCCAATGCTTAAAGGAAAATATTAGAACAATTTTATACAAAATATTCTAGATATTAAGAAACAAAATACAGTTTCAACTAGTTCAGGAAGTTAATCCATGAAGATGTCAAGATTATAAAACAAAAGAAAATTATACTCTAGAATATAGATTAAAATATTACTAAACAAAATGCACCAAAGTTCCAGTGTATATAAAAAATAAGGCAAAGTAAATTTATCCTAGACTATAAATGTGGTTAAAAATGTGAAATTCAATGTATATTACCACTTAAACAGTAGAAAGGTTGAAGGGTATAACCACCTCAATAAGTGCAAAAAGGCAAATAAAATAAAATAATAAATTTAAGTTTAAAAGATTGAAATAGACAATATTGCATTGTTGATAGGTAATAGAATAGAAGAAAATGCAGCACAGCATATAAACTATTAGATAAAATGAGTAAATTCATCAAGGTCACTAGACATTAATATTTAAAATCAACTTTGTTTTTATATGCTAACAATAAGTGGGAAATATTTATTTTATAAAAAATTATAATTCCCAATGAATGTGGTAATGATAAAGAAAAAAAGAAACAAATTATGTCTAAAGGGGGTGGAGAGTTGCAGGGTGTGGGGAAAAGGGAAAAACAATGAGATTATAACAAAAAAGAAAGGAAACAAATTGTATGTATATAGGTAGGGTGGGTAGGGCTATGGGAAAAAATGAGAATTAAGTTGTGTCTTATACTGGTACAAATCCCCATTATGGAGTGCAATCATGATGCGTATATGTAATGTACCAATAAAGATTTCAATAACTTTTAAAAAATGAGAATCAAGTAGTGCATATTCTGGTACAAACACTCAATGTTGAATGCGATGATGATGTATACTCATAATGTATCAATAAAGATTTAAGAAAAAATAAAAAGTAATTATAATTTTCAAAAAGTAGTAAATATCTTAGAATGAACTTACGTAATTGTTAGTACAAATCACCTCTGAGGAGACATCTGATTTTTGACAAAAGAATCAAAAACACCCCAAAGGAAAACTAGCCTCTTTGATAAATGGTGTAGGGAAAACTGAATATCCACACACAGGAGAAGACTGAATCTAGACCCGTAAATTTTACCATCCCTCTCACTAAAATAAAAATAGATAGAAAAACTAAATCTATGCATATGGATTTGTTTCTAGTCATATTCTGTTGATCTCTTGTCTATGTTGACAGATATGAGACAACAGTCAAAACATAGCTTGAGGACAACTCTTAAAGCCAGGCACTGTAAGCCACTCATACTGATTTTTCCTTTACCCAATTTTGATATGGTTGTTGCAATTTTTTGCTTGATTTTAAGCTATTCTGTCTTTTTTTCTCCCTCACTCTCCACCCCATACCGAGGATCAAACTCATAACTTTCTGCTTGTCAGGTAGGCCTAGTGTCACTGAGATACATCCCTGGCCCTCTGTCTTTTGAAGTGACATAGAAATTTTAGGAATAGCTTTTGAATATCTATAAAAAACTATTGAATTTTGACCTTGTCATAAATTTATGTACTATACATAGTATCTTCAATCTATATACTATAAACGCTGTGGTCATTGATAATTTAAACATTCTGAATATCTGAAATCATAAACATGCAATATATCTCCATTTATTTAGGTTTTCTTTAATATTTGTCAGAAACATTTTATTATACCTTTCATTATGCTATTTGGCCCTAGTTATTTCATATTTTAAATTAGTCTGTAGGTTAATTAAATTTTTTTCAAATCATTCATTGTGAGCTTAAAAATTAATCTAACTTTTGCATAGTGATCTTATATCTTGCAAATTATTGGTTCTAGTAGGTTGCACACTTCAAAGTATAGTCTATGTAAATGATTATCTAGTTTCTGACTTATTGGAATTTAATCCTTTCCTTTGAATTAAAGATCTTTTTATTTATTGTTTATTGAATTGCCCTGACTCCTGGCTAAGTTTCCAAGCACAATAGAAGTTGGACAAAAATAATGAGATCACTTATGACAATCATGTTCTTGATCATAAAGAGAACACAGTAAGTATTACACATGTTACATATGTTACTATTCTATTAGGTAAGGTTTAATCTCGTGTACATTCTATAATGTTGAGGAAGTTTGCTAATATAGTTAGTTTACTGAGTAATCATGTCAATAGTACATTAGATGATAATTTTTAGCATTTACTGTTAATAATGTATAATTTTTAAAATTTCTAGTTTATTGACATAGTAAAATACCTTTATTGGTTTTTGAGTGTAAGAAATGTCACCAAGATAAAATTAAACTCATTTTCATGTGTTGTCCTTGTACACATTGTTGCATTCTATTTATGCTAAAATTTTGCTAGGCATTTCTGCATCTATGTGTTTAAAGACAGTCTTCCTAGCGATTCTCCATGTACTGTCTCTCTTGTTCCCCACTTATGCCATGTTTTCTTCTTCCTGAGATTCCTACCACAGAGACTATAGTGTAGAGAGACCCCATTGTTGCCAAGTTCTCTTTCTGAGATAGCTAATCTTGACTGTCAACTTGAGGACTTGAGAGATGTCATCTCTCAAGAGTAATACATTTCTGTGTATATCTGTGTGAGTATCAGGGGATGGCACTGGCTGGCCCTTTTCTCCTAGGACTCCACCTCAAGGTGTCCAGAGGTCAGCAGCTTTCTGGTGCCGTGACCTTCTGACACCATGTTTCTGCATGGAGACCGCCACCTGGGGACTAAAGCCTCTGCAGTTCTAAGCCAAAAACAAACAGGTTTCCCTTTTAAGTTGTGGATACTGAGCGCTTTGTCCAAGTAATAAAAAGCTGTCTAATAAACCTCCTGGTGTAAAATCAGAACGTTATCTGGACAGTAAGTGTGGGAAAGCACAGGCCTAACTTCATCTGTTTCTACTTTCTTAGATATCACTGCTCTTTATTACCTAAGAAGACTATTTTTAGAGCCATAGCTTTAATATAATTTTTCTGGATATTTTTGTGTTTTTGTTTGTTTGCTTGTTTGCTTTTTGTTTTCTTTTGTTTTGTTTTTTGAGGCAGGGTCTCACTTTATACTTCAAGCTGACCCTGAACTCACCCTTCATCCCAGGCCAGCCTCAAACTCACAACAATCCTCCTGCATGATCCACCACACCCAGCATTGTGGTATGTGGTTACCAGGGATCAAACCCAGGGCCTTGTACTTGCCAGGCAGATGCCAGAACCACTGAGCCAAGTCCCCGGCCTCAGCTTTCCTGGTAATTATTTAAATGGGAATGTGAACCCAAGTCCTGCTGATCCTTATTGGGCCCAGTAAGATTAAATTTTCTATACATTCTTTAATTTTAGGCATCAAAACTCCTACGTTGTTTACTTTGGAAGTCATTGTCATCTATACTTGCTCACAGCAGAATCATGGATTTGTCCTTGATATACTTCTCATTCTCTCACTTGCATATTCTGATTGTTCAAGTCTTCCCCAAAATGTATCACCAATATTTTAGTTTGTGTCACTAACACTTACACAATATTTGCTCAATCCATACCTGGGTATGATAATTTTGGGTAATATAATCCATGGGAGTATCCAATTTTTAGAATCCACTAACAGGACTGCAAGGTATTTTCAGGAAATCTTTAAATATTATGTTGAAACTTTTCCACATTTACAGTGGTCTATATAGCAATGCAAACAAACATCATGAAAACAAAACAAGCTAAAATTTTAAAAGAAAGGAGCAAGAAAAAATCATGCATACTTTCTTCTCAATGTATTTTTGCAACCTAGACAGTATTATTTGCAAGCAAAGCATTTTAGAGACTGAGAAGAAAGCTATCCCCTTTCTCTAGCTGCAGTTCTAACAAGGGAAAAAATAACTGGGTAAAAAATACTGGGGCCACTCATTAATATTGTTCTTCCATATGGATTCTTTCTGCCATTTGTGGGACAAATGCTTACAGTTCTCTGATCACAGGCACTTACTGATTAAGCAATATGCTGTTCATTCATTCATGCATGCAATAATTCATTCATTTATTCAGAAAACTTAATCGATGACTGAGTACTTACTACACATGAGGACCTCAAATATCTTGGCAACAATTATAAATAAGGGCAATCATTGCTCTCAAGCACTTTATTCTCTAATACTGAAAGACTTTCCCAAAAGTATTCCAGGTAAGTTTTTCTTTAAGTGATAATTCTTTCTTTTGAATTTATACACAATTGCAAATTGCAAGATAGAAGGTTCCAGACATGTTTAAGTATTTACACAAAGATTATGTTCTCCCACAAAATAACTCCATCTAAGAACTTCAGTTTGGCCACTTTTACAATCAAAATGATTAAAGTGTTCTTTATGCTGATGTAGATGAAACAGAAAATCAGTAAAATACTTAAAATCCTCTGCTTAAACACTTAAGAGAAAAGTACGCTAATTCAGAGATAAGAAGTGATCTATCCTGGACATTTATATACTTGTTAACCTTCATATATTAAAATATAAATACATACACACATTAATCTCTGCACATAGCAGACATATTTAGAAACACTGTATAATTTTGTATAAAAGAGCATCACATTTTTCAACTAGGAAAAGACATTTAACAGAATAGAAAAAGCATTCAGTTGCCTAGTGATTCAAATTAAATGAAAGTTAAATATTCAAAGAAAGTTATTAAAGGTTTTATGGCCTCTTAAAAGAAAGCCAAATACATTTTATTGAAATATGTAGATATTTTAGTTTAACTAATATAATTAGATAATAAATTAAATTTAAACATTCCAAGAAATTCAGAGCTACACCTGGTCTCATATTGTCAACTATATTACTACCACACATAATGGTCCTTTTTAAAAAGAATATTAAACATTTATATTTATTATATTGATATAAAGTATTCTAAAATACTCTTCATTGTGTCAATATTGTACATTATACTCAAAATGCAGCCTTTTTGCTACATTAGACAGTAGAACATATATATATATATATATGAAACAGATATATATGTATATTTATATACATATACACACAGACACATGAAACAGATATATATATCTATATATATAGATATATATATAGATTATATATATAGATATATATGAAACAGATTCAGAAGGAGAGAGCCACAGTGGGATATGTTACTTGATTTTTAGATTATCAGAATGATTAAGAATGCTGTGTCAGACAGACTTGGGGACTCAGAATAGTTTTGTCACTTAGAAAATCTTTTTTATTAGATATAATAAGGGTAATTAAACAATAAGGCTGTTGGGAGGATTGAACTATATAGATGCTATAGTGTTAGACATAGAGCCTTGCCTGTGCCCTTGGCTTTGACAACTACACATCCTCTCACAAGCATATCCATGTCATATTTCATACTGTTTTAATAAATGGCCTCACAAATCTCCACACTGGTGTCACTCAGCACATTCACCCACCAGGACCTGGTGCCCAATATAAAAGACCAAGTTGAAAGCAGATAGCAGCTTCCTCAGAGCTTGAAGGTGGGGTTGGCAGGTAAATATGACAGCTCTTTCCTTCCAAGAGTCTTAGAATAACATAAGACTTATGTAGCTCTTGGACAGAATCTTGGAGAAGTAAGAGATGCTCAATTGCAAGAAGAAAGAGGCATGTGGATTAATTTGGAGAGAAGCCATTCATAGTTCCAAGGCCCCTCATGACTTCTTTGTAAGTGACTCCAGCCACGAGCATCCGTTTTAATTTTTTTTTTACTTTGGTCCACATCTTAATAGTCAGTTTAGATTTGCACAAAACTAGTTATAATTCTACTCGATTTGCCTAGCAAAATTCAGTGCTCTGTGCTTAAGTCTATGACTTTATGCTCAAATAAATGAATTCCAAGGTTTTCATGATTTGCTATAATTTCAGTTGAGATCTTGAAGATGAGACTTTAAAGTTCATTGTTTAAAAATACCAGAACCAGGGACTAGATCAGGGGATTCAGTGCTTGCCTTGCAAGCACAAGGTCCCAAGTTCGATCCCCAGTACCAAAAAATTACCAGAGTATGCCAGATATAATTGCAGTAAAACTTAAAGAACTGAATATTTGTTAGTGTGATTTACATTTGGTAAATAGGTAACAATTATTATAATTATCAGCTAATGAACACAGATTCTAGGAATGAAATTCTCAAGTGGATTAAATCTTCAGCAAATCAGCAGTTGGAGTAGTGTAATGGTGTAATGCAAGGTAATTGTGTATGACCAGAGCATGTGGTTCCAGCAGAAGGAGGAGGAAACTAGGAGCCAGGTTTGGAAAATTAAGTGCAAGACCCAAACCACATATTTTTTCTGAATGACATATATCCAGGCCATCATTTGGGAGAGCAGGAATTTTGTGATGTGGATTAAACCTAGCTAGGAAGAATGTATATTAGGAATGACATAAAAAGCTTCTAATTTTTGCTTGTACATTTTCATTTTCAAACTTCCCCAAAGTTTCATTCTGGTATTCTGAAATATTCTAAACATAGATAATAGTGATAATTGCCCACTTCTTTAAATATATTAAAAACCATTGACTTGTATGCCATAAAAGGGTGAAATTTAATATGCAAAAAATAAATCCACTAAAACCTAGGATGAAGGAACTAATTTCTTGTTAATTGAAATTCTGGGAGCAGTATCACAAATATAAACAAGAACAGTCCAATCTGAGAAACACAGGACACACATCCTGGTAGCCACTTACGGTTGGATGACACTGAGAAGCTGAGAGACTTGCCAGTAGCAAAATAGTTGACAAGTCTGGAATAATTTTCCTCATTGTTACAGGGATGTGTAACATCCTCCTTACGGTTCAGCTAGGATTGAAAAAGAAAAGAGATGTGGATCTCACAGCATGGTCCCATGATAGCTACTCAGTACATGACAGTTATCACTTTAATTTTATTATTTGTCAGCCTGCAGTGCTCTGAGGCTAATGCAGAGCAGCATGGTAAATTGTCATGGTCCTGGCAACGTGAACCTAAAACCCAAAGCCGGTCAGTGTTTGTCTAAGGCAGAGCTGCGACTTGACACCCAGGCCCCTCTCCACCTCCTGCCCACCAGCTGCTGTCACTCCTGCTCAGACCCACAGGTGGAGAAGCCTAAGCAAGACTTGTTCGAAATCTTTAAGACACGGGATGTGGCACCAGACAAAATCTTGTTGAATTTTACTTCTTTCAGCTGCAAACTTGCCATTTCTCACAGAAAGCGTACCTGGCAGACTTTCTTTCCAGGTCAGCAGAGACTTCTCTACTCACGCCAACTCTGCTCCCTTACATTATTTATTTAAGGAGGGTGAAGCAGACAGTGAGAAGCTATATCAGGAAGGTGAAATTTTTCCACAGAGAACAAAAGTAAGCCGCTAAATTCAGAGGATCTTCATGCTACAGAAAACAAAGCCATTTCCAACGGAACTTGAAGTAGCTCTCTGTGATGTGTGAAAGCCTGAGATTTTGGTTAATTGTTATATCTTATTTCATTCTACAAGATAATCTTTTCAGAATAAACGTCTAACGATTACTATCATGTCATTAAATTATCTCACATAATTTTAACTATTTCGAAAAGCATATGCTAATATGTTAGTATAGCTCTTGTAATATCGTGAAGCTTGTAACACCGTAGACAGCTATTAATTTTTAAGATTTCCTGCACACTTTCCATTTGCTAATGCTCAGAGCTACCACCTATATAACCACACAGTGAAGAAGGTGTGGTCATTGTCATTACTCCTGCTTGTTAACAAGAAATAGGACCCATAGAGGAAAGGGACCAACCAAAGTTTGCTTAACAAATAAGTACAGAGACAAGACACCAACACAAAGCTTCTGCTCTGTGCTATCATTCTAGCCTAATTGCCAGAATACTAGTAAGGCCTCACACAGCTTGAGTACTCTATCTCACTATGCAGTAATATAATATGTTAATTTTTATAGTATGTAAATTTGAAGGAAGACTATGTTTAGATGGCAAAATACACTGGAAGACAGAATCTCCCTTTACTATAAATAATAAAATTAAAAGCAAAAGAAAAGAAAAGGGTTTATTAAAAAAAAGAAAGAAAAACAGTTACTGGACAGCAGTCAAAGAAAGAGATATTGTCTAACTTCAACACATATACAAAAGGTAGGAAAGGGTTTAAACCCAAGGATGAGTAGTTTGGGGTAAATGAATAAATCAGGAATTTGAGAGAAATAAAACCTACAGACCACAATATACACTGAATTGTAGTACCCCATGGAAATACGAATTCTACTTTCCCAACCAAAAGAAGTAAAACACCATATATTCCCTTGCCTTTCAAAATAAGGTGACCCAGATAAACCCTGTGTACTTCATCAGTTGAGTTCTAATCTTCCTCCTGAAAATTCCAGGCTGCAGGAAAACAGAAAGTGTAGAGAAAGGCTAAATCTTCAAACTACTGTTAGAAGGAAAAAAATAATGCAATTCTTACATACAGCGAGAAATCACAGCAGACTGAAAAAATTAGGAAGAGTCTTGGAGACAGAATCACATGCCAAATATACTGCACTGGAAGCAAAAGGAAAGAGAAGGTTTCTAAAGACATACTGTGGGAGGCTGGAAAAGGAAGAACCACGTGTGAACACGGCCTGGACAACTTGGTGACATGCAAGATGTTCTCTTAAAAATATGTTCAAGTGAAAGAAATAGGTCACAGATGTGTAAATACCATATGTTTTCTCTGACATGAGAAGCTGAAAATGTAAATGAGTTCTAGAATGTATGTTAGGTATTGTAAAGTAGAAATTATCCAAAGGAAAACAGGGTAGGGGTAGGAAACAAGGGAAAAGAAAAAATTGTGATGGTAATTTTAAAAAAGGAAACAAAGTTTATGTATATAGGGAGTGGGAGTTGTAGGGTGGTCAGGGGAATGGGAAAAAATGAGAATCAAGCCATGTCATATACTAGTACAAATTCTCAATGTTGAGGGTGATCATGATATGTATATAAAATGTACCTATTGCACAATAAATTTTTTAAAATGTAAAAATGCTCAGTCCAAATTCTCTGGCTTCAATCCCCACGGAAAGAAAGAAAGAAAAAAAAGAAAGAAAGAGATTTTTTCTATTGAGAATAAATCCTACAATCCAAATGTTTATTAACTGGAGACTGGATAAAGATGATGTCATTTTTCTATAAAATCGAGTATTACTTTGCCATAAAAAATGAGGAGTTTGAGTCATTCATGCTCAAATGGACATATCTTCAGGACATACTCATAAATGAAATAAATAGGTCACAGATATGTAAATATCTTTGATATGAGAAACCAAAAATGTAAATTATTTCTAAAATATATGTTAGATATTATACAATAAAAACTACTCAAAGG
This sequence comes from Petromus typicus, assembly GCA_004026965.1. Lineage (NCBI taxonomy): Eukaryota > Metazoa > Chordata > Mammalia > Rodentia > Petromuridae > Petromus > Petromus typicus. Next base: position 17,363 of record PVIR01011137.1, on the reverse strand, counting down.
GAAATAGGGTAGGGAAATCAGGGGAGGGGAAAGAAAAAATTGTTACAGCAATAAAAAAATAGAAACAAAGCTTATGTATACAGGGGTTATAGGGTTGGTAGGGAAATGGGCAAAAAAAAAGAATAAATCCTACAAGAAAACACAACACCCTGCCATTATGACCTCCCCTTCAAATTGGAAGAAAAGTCATTTTATAAAACAACTGACTATGAAAATGAATTTAACCAATAGGAACCCCAAACTAGTATGATTAAGGAACAGAATAAGATATTTTTTTAAAAAAGGCATAGAAGCTGCTGACACGTACATAATATGTACATTTTCAAGACTATACTCATTAAATGATAAATAAATGTATTGGAAGAATATAGCTGGAAACTAATGGATGTCCAAAGGATTGAAATATCTCACTCTTGTCTACTATAATGCATAACACACCTATATTTAAAAACGTTTTATCCATTGACCTTATGCTTAGCAAATTATTTGTAGAACTACAGAACCAATAAGAAAGAACCCAGGGAGTGGAGAGTGCTCCTGAATCCTTCTTTTTAAAACTTCTTCTAGATGACATCCAGTAAAAATAAGCAAGAGATGCTGGTGAGTACAAATACAATTGCACATAGAAATACTAGGAACCTACTATGGGAATTATGGTTACAGACAATAATATCATCTTTACAAACCTGGATCAAGTAAAAAAAATGAATTAAAGAGCAAAACAAAATATAGATAATAAGAAATGGGGAAATAGATCCTTTGCAAATAAGAAGCAGAGGGCTGGGGAGTTAGCTCAGTGGTTCCAGCACCTGTCTTGCAAGTGCAAGGTCCTGGGTTCGATCCCCGGTAACCACATACCATACTGGGTGTGGAGACTCACACCCAGCAGCAACTAGTACCACACACCACAGTGCCGGGTGTGGTGGCTCACGCCTGTAATCCCAGCACTCGGGAGGCAGAGGCAGGAGGATTGCTGTGATGTGGGTTGGAGGCTGAGCTCAGGGCCAGCCTGAACCACAAAGCTACACCCTGTCTCAAAAAAAAAAAAAAAATAGGAAGCAGAGTGTTGGAGTGAGGGTAGTGGGACAGAAAGGGAAGAGGAATGTAAAGAAGAATTAAATGTACATGTGCCAACTTTCCACAATGAATGCATTTCATCATATTTAATGATTATGCACTTACTCATTAGGTTATGCAAACATGACTCATTAAAAAGAAATAAAACTGGAGGTATATACAAGAAGAGCTGTAAGAGTCTATCATAACAAAGGAACCAATTGATATGGATAAAGTTGAAACCGTATTTTTAAAAACTACTCACATAAAAAAGAAGACAGAATGAAAGTGATGAGACAAACATGATAAAATTGTATTAAGCAGTCACCTACAAATGTTTTTCTCATATAATGTCCTGTCAGGGCCTGGGATTTAGTTCAGCAGCACTGCATCTGCCTTGTAAGCAAAGGCCTGAGTTCAATCTCCAATACTACCCCAAAAAAGCATATAATGTCTTCTTATACATTAATTACAGCAGTGGTATAAATTATCTAAATAGAAAAGGAGGGATAAAAAGAAAGAACATATAGAGAGCTAGAAAAAAATCAAAAATGAAAATATAAATAACTCAATAAATGAGCAAATGAAATAAAAAAGAAACATTTCCAAGAGTGGTATAAGTGGTCAATAAGTGGATAACAAAATATCCAACTTCTTTAAAGCCCCAGGAAATTCAAATCAAAAGTGTATTTAAAATTCAACCTCCTTTAGCTTACAGTGGCTATCTTTAAGAATCTGAAAGCAAGTAAGGAAAGAGACCCTTATATATCAAGAGCAATTCTACATAATTTTAGGAGAAAATGATTTCACAATTAAAATTATGAAGCTTAGTTTTCCTGCCAACAAATCACCCATAGCCTATTGAAACACAGCTTCATAGTGTTTCTGGTCATAGCTAAGACCCCAATGACCCAACTATGCTATGATGCTCCAGGGCAGGACTGCACCAGACGAAGACATCCTAGGGATGGACAAATTCCTATTCAACAGAAGTCCCTCCTTGTTCTAGGAGGTACAATCACTGCCCTCAGAGTGACCTGTTACATGTTTCTTTTGATGCACTGAACCAGCTGCCCTCCAAGTGACCTGTCACATTTGTTACTCCCACTGTACCAAATAAAATGTGGCAAGTTCCAAGCTTTTTGTCTTTGCTGCCCAGAGCAGCACTGATCAGGCCCAACCTCAGCTTCTTATGTACGTCTCATTTCTGTCTGTATATTAATTAATTAGCCTGTGGTCTCAGATTCACAAGAGACTAGAACTTAAGGTAGAGGTTCTAGGAACATCCCCTTTCTCTAGTGGAAGGGGTATAAATTAGTACAACCACTATAAAAATCAGTATGAAGTTGATTAGAAAAATAAATATATCAGTATTATATTATCTAGCTATACTATTCTGTATGTTGCCAAGAGAATTAACAGTATACGTACAATAGAGAAGCCTGCATAACCATGTTTATTAGTTCAACTCATGATAGCCGGGCCAGAATATTAGCCAAGATACAGACTAACGCATGAATACATAAAGAAAATATGGTATATCTACCCATTGAACTATTATTGAGACATAAAAAGAATGAAATTATGCCACTTGCAGGAAATGAATGAAACTAGATATCATCATGTTAAATAAGCCAGACTTAGAAAGACAAATATCACAATTTCTCTCATATATATAATTTGAGAAAGAGAGACAAAGATTGAGACAGAGACAGACACAAAAGTGATGTCATATCACGACTTTCATGAAGGGAACTATAGTTTTTAAGGAACAGGAAGGGAACAAAGAGAGGAGATACAAAAGGGAAGGGTCTTTACTGGGAATGGAAATTATCAAAGTGTATTACACATGTGTATAAACATGCCTAAATGTAGTTCTTTAATCTGTGTAACTATTACATATAACCAAAAATTTAAAAACATTAAAGCAAAGTTCATAGAGAGTAAATAACATAACTACATGTGCAAAGTTGGTAAACATTCCAACCAGAATTTCCCCCAAAATATTTTAATGCTACTTATAGAATTGCTCCCAAACTAATTGTGACAGTTAACTATTGCACCAATTTGAGTAAGAAATATGCAATTGATTAGCTTCTGGATGTAGCTGAGTGGATTTACTGACAACAGGAGGCTTACCCTGGGTGTCAGGAGCACCAATCTTGGGTTTCTACCCTGAATAAAATAAAGAGGAAAGAAGAAAGACCCAGGCTTTGTTTCTTCGAGTAGCTGCAGTCTTCGCTTTTGCCTCAGATGTCCATCTCCTTACTCTACCCAGACTCTTCAGAACAGCAGCATACATCCTTCAGCCTACACAAGGACTCCCAAGGGACCCTGCAGTGAGCTCCTGGCTTGGAGCTGGATACTTTGAGTCTCTAAATAGTCCTTTTGTGCATTTCTGTATTTGATTCTGCAGGTGGCTATTGCAAGCCTACCTTGTAAGTTTTCATGGATCTATATATTTCATATTAAACCTGTTTCTCTACTTAGAACTAACTGATACACTAATGTAAGAATTCAAAAACAGTCATGCATGGTGGTGCATGCCTGGTATGCAAAAGTGCAGCCAGGAGGGTTGTTATGAGTTTTAGGCCAGACTGGGCTACGTTGTGAGTTCAAGACCAGCTTGAATTTCTTAGCAGATTCTGCTTCAAATAAATTAATAAATAAAGGATAAATATATTTATATACTCCAAACACTTCCTCATTGGTAATTCAAAAAGGCACTCAATACAGAGAATTTACAAAAGGAAGTAGGATCACCATGTCTTGTGAGTGAAGAAAAGAGGGGAGAGACTGAGGAGGAGAAGGAAGAGGAAGGAAGAAGAGACAGAAGAAGGAAAAGAGGCAGAGGAATAGAAAAAGAATAGAAGTTGATACTATAAGCCTGTACTCTATTTACTTTTCCTTTCACATTTAATGCAAGATATTGTGTCATCTAGGTTTTCAGCTTCAAAGTTGGCATAGCTAAGCAAAGCCTGCCAGTGTCACATTAACCAGGAAGAGACAGCTGTTGGACCTCTGCTTTTGTCTAGTTGTTTTTTCCTTAAAGGGAGGAAATAATTGGGTAAAATCAAAATCATTGACTGACGTATGTGTACGCTGTACTAAAAGTGAAGAATTATACAGTGTTATTGTTAAACATCCTAAGTAAAAAATTAAAATATTATTTGATCTATCCTCTATCAACATATATATTAAACTAAATATAATCTGAATAATTCATATACCTTTATTGAGGAGAAAATTATAATAAAATTAAGATAACATGCTTTCCACATATAGGGTGACACTCCCTTTTTCCTTGGTCTCCCAGGTAACATCATAACAAATAGAATTTGTTTTTAAATAGAAAAAGCAAAAAATATACCTCTTCTGAGATTCAGCATATGAAAACAAATGTCACCGATGAAATGAACTTTGTGAGAAGATGTATTTAAATTAAAGTGTTCAGCTATTTAGTATAAGCTACAAAATTTTAAGGCAATTTCAAAAAAGAAAAATTTCTAAATTTACTGAAAAATTATAGAGGAAAATAACAGTGTAATATAAAATTATTATTGCCATCAGATTAATTTCATTAGGAAACAGAAACAGACACATTCTTCATGACCAAACCTACACTAGCTAAAGCCTCAAAATGGTGTCTTCATAGAATGATATTTCAAAGCTGTTATGTTGTCAGTACTTTTTCTCCTTTGGACAAAAGTGGCTTTTTAATATGTCAGGGTTTAATTTTGTTTTGAATGTTTCTCACACAAACTAGTTCTTAGCTAATAAAAAATCATATCAGTGTCTCTCCTTTTGAATGTATAGTCACTGTAACTAATAAATAAGAGAGTAGTCACACTTTGGTACCTATCTCAAAAATAATCCCAGAATTCCTTCACTTCTTTGAAAAGGACAAGGGTCAGCAGCCTTGCTGGTGCATGCAGGCAACAAATTTTTCCCCAGCCAAGGGTTTGTAGCATCCCAGATGGCTAGATGATTTCACATTCATGTCATAAATAAAGAAAAATGTCTTGTGGAGAACTATAAGAAAACCCAGCTCACCACTGAATGGACTTCTCCATCAACTAGAGTTGTTTCAAGTACCAGTTAAGTTAGCCCTTGGGATCTGCATGTGCTGGACCTTTCTGGAAAATAGCATCTCAGTGAGAACAAGAGAAGTAAAAAGGAGGCTACTGAGCTCAATATTCTTTTTCATGAAGGCTTTCCCTTTGTACAGACATGAAGTTGACAGCACTATACCCTAACACTTCATGCCATTCTTTTTCAAGACATTCACAGAGAAAGAAAATTTTTTAGACATTTCATCTGCAAAATCTATTGACCTAAATATTTTTGCATATTTTAACATGACCTAACATTATTATAACAAACAGAAACTGGGAAATATTAACTCACTTCGAGAAAGGTAGGTATGATTTGCTCATCTGAGGATGTGAATCAGTTACTGACTGAAAAACTACAACTACATTCTTCCAATCAGCTCACTCCACCGTCTTGGTTATGCTTTGGGCATAGGACACTCACAAATGACGTCAGCACCTTTTCTCACACACGGAGCTAGTTGTTCGATCAGATAAAATAGAAACACACCAAACAGCTCTAATTTATTCTGATTGCCACGATACTTCATAAATAACACAAATCAGTTAGAGATTTGAATCTCTATATATAATGAGGAATGAATAACCACAGTACACATATCAATTACCAAAATATCTCAAAATATTCTAGGATAAAGGATAAATGAGTTGAAAAAGGAAAGATTTAAAGGCCAAAAGTAGGTCTTTTGCAGGCAAATAAAAGACAGTAACTCGTTTTGTGTGAGAATTTCCCACAGGCCTTTGCTCCCCAATCGTGCTGATGTCATACACACGAGAACAACACGTTGGGAAAGGATTGTAACAGAAAAACAAAAATGTCTTCTGGATTCTTTTTCAGCTCAATACCCAGTTGTAGTCGTAGTAGCTCTTGCCAAATATGCAGGGAAAATACCCAGATTTAGCCGAGGAAAAAGTTCTGTTCAAGCGGCGTTATCCATGGGTGCTTTCGTAATGGTTAATTTAGGTATTAAGTGCAGAGATTTGACCTAACATTATTTCTAGGGGCATAGTAGTGTGTGAGGTGTACTCCAGTGTACGAGCTGACACTGGAGTCAGTAGGAGTCAATCAGGTTGGCCTGTCTTAGTGAGGCTCGGCTTTGCTCCATCAGTTGAAGTTCTAGATAGAGCAAAAAGATTGACCCATCCTTCAAGTCAAAGGAATTCTTGCCAGACTGTTAGAGCTTGGACATCAGTCTTCCTTAGTCCTAAACTTGCCGCCTTCTGACTGGAACTTGCTGTCTGGTTTTCATGCCTTCAGCCTCAGCCTGGACTTACTACTTGTGGTGGCTCTACAGGTAGAGAACTGAAGCTCTTGGCACTTTTCTGCCTTCAAAACTGTGTAAGGTAGTTCCATAAAATCAATCTCTTTCTATTTATGACCATACCTTTATTTTGTTTTCCTCAATAATGTGAATCAACAGAATAAATAATAGTTTGCTAACCAACTACTATTTCTAGTGTTTGGATGATCTAACATAATAACAGAGCAAGCCCCATGCAGCCTGACTTAAATCAGTGCTTTGGAAGCTTTACTGTCCATGCAATTTCCTGTAGATTTTTGTTAAAACACAGATTCTGGTTCAGTAATTTGAAGCCAGTCTGGAACTATGAATTTCTGAGAATACCCCAGGTGATCCCAATACCAGTGTTGCTGGTCTATGCACATGAAGCAACAAAGATTCATTCCATGTTATTTCAAAATAAAGTGACTAGAGTTTCTCAGAGCCTCCCAGTCTTGGCTGCCTCCTATGCCAAGGTCTTTCTGTCCAACAAGGCAAAGCCATGGAGCCATGGTTAAAATATAAATCAGAGGGTCATCTGTGAGGGAAATGAAGGTCGTTCACAGTAGATTGTCTCTGCTTCTACTATCGGCAAGCCTCAAATTGGTGTCTGTCTGTGCATGAAGAAGAAAAATAGAAATGGATAAAACAAAAGCATTTCCCCCAGGCAGAGATAGTGCACTGTTCCCAGCATTATTTTCTGGCTATGTAACTGTGCCAGGCAGAACTCTGTCCGCTAAGTGGAACTAAGTCCACCCCGTGAACCTTGGCCTTCTCAGAACATCCCCGTATCAATGCATTCTCTCAACACATCCCTGAGCTTACTCATCTATCTCCCTAGAACAGACCAACATGCATTTCTGAGTTATTTTTTTGTGGTATCAACCATATCAGTAGGATACATTATGCCATATATTAAAATGTCATTTAGCCGATTTTAGAAAGAAAAGCTGTCATTTGTGACAATCCAGATATGTTCAATATCCATATTGGAGATTATAGAAGAGGAAATCCTTGCTTTGCCTTTCTATTTAGTTTAGGTTAAATTTTTTGTGTTAAGTTGTCTTGCTTGATTCAACAAAGCACCTGTTTAAGCAGCAAATGCTATCCCATATCTACCCAGTGGACACCAGTCTGATAGAACATGGAAATAGCTCACCATGAATGACAAGAGGAAGTCACAACTTTTCTAAGACAAGAATTCTGTTTATCCAGAGTTTGAATTAGCTACATGATTGGAAGCAGCAGCCCAGGTTAGCAGATCTGCCATTCCATCAGATTTATTCCCCCTTCTTCAGACCGCACAGTATTTTAAACATTTGGGAGGCAGAAAAAAAATCAAAATGAGGGAGTTGAAAGATGTTTTGCTTGCTTTACATGAAGAATTCCAGGCAGGAAACCTCTCACTTCTGTTTTGTTCCTTTCACATCATCCTGACTTTCTCGTTTCCTTGGCTGCTTTGGTGGGTGTTTTGACACTTGACACTTTTAAAAGAAGCAGAACAGGGGAAGGTTTATTCATACAGACATCTCTGTGTTTTCCGATACTGTGAAAGGAAAAAAAAAAAAAAACTATTCTGGAAAATTAGATGCTCTAATTAGAGAATCATCACATATGTGATTGTAATACATTTAAATAGAAGTACCAGTGAATCCAGGCTGTGTACGATGTAACATTTCTTTGATGATCCAAAAGGCTCCTAACATTGCATGACAGATGTGTAGAAACTGTGGTTAATAGTGCCGTCTTGGCGATTAAATATAATATGACATTTTTACTGAGTGTCACGGCAATAACAGAACCCACTAGTTAGATTGCAAAGATAAAGTGAGCTACTGGCTCATGTAGGTATTTTCTGACATCTGGATCATGCTGTCTCTCTCGCATAGAAAAATCATTAGCCTAATGAGTTCAGGTTGCTTGATACCTTATATATGGGCTTCGGCATTTAGGTAAATTACCTTAAGGATCTGGAGATGTTTTTCAGGATGTTAGTTTCCAGGGTCTTAGAGCAGAACCAAAGAGTGGATTTGCATCCAATGTACGGAAGATGTTCTGGTGCTGCGATGGGAGAAGTTTAAGGCACCCGCCCCCACAGGTGCACTCTTCCCTGCCCGCACTTCATTCTCAGGTGACCCTCAGCGCTGCACGCTCACTGCCCGACACCTCCACTCTGCTCTGCAGGAAGGTGTTCTGACAGCAACAGGATTGCTTTGCAAAATCAGGGTTGGAGGCTGTTGAATGAAGATAGCATTTCATAACAGTTCTCATTAAAAGTGTATGAACTCATAGAAAGGAAGTGAGCTAGCATTTACTGAATGGTCACTGTGTCCTCACAGTGGTAGGCACTTTATATGCACTAGACGCATGGTCTCACTCTATCGCCACCCAAAATCGGTAGGGTGGTGACTAGCACCACTCTTCAGGTGAGAAAACAGAGGCGCTGAGAGTGCAAATTTGTTCCTGATCACACGACTAGTTTACAGTATGAATTCCTATATGTTATTCCAAGACACTTTAATTATAATGTAGTCTAGCACACATATTACAATTAATTAAATTGAAGTGTAATTTAACTTACACTAGCAGCCTGTTTGCTTGATTTACATTTATTCATTTATCTCCTTAGGAAAGAAATATGACTCACTTAAAATCTTGAAAAACAGCAAACATTGCAAAAAGCATAAATATTATGTATAATTCTATCAGAAAGGCATAAAATTGGGTAGATTTATATAAACTTAACTCTTCTAAATTTACGTTCTTTTAATTGCTTATCTTTTAAAACTACCATTTGCACTTATGATGGCATGACTATTTTCCATTTATAAATATGATTTCATGTGTTTCTTTGTGATATTCAGTTTTACAAAGTTACCATAATTCAATCCACTTCCCACTTTTGAGTATTTCTGTTGTTGCTAATTATAAATATTCTTTCAAAACAAGAATGCAAGATGATATGACAAAAACAACTTGTCAACAGAACTACAGAGAATTGAATTGTAGGTTTGTGGTTTGCTAGCTCTGAAACACTAAAAAAAAAAAAAACTCATTTCATCTTGCTGGTATTGATTTCTTTCTGAAAAATAAAAGAAGCAGAGTAGACAATAATTTGCATATATCATCACTTCTAAGATTCTAGGATTGTTACATAAATTATCTTAAAGCTTTAGTGCTCAAATTGGGGTATTTTGTATCCAAAGATAAGGCAACAGTGGCTGAAAGGGAGGGGTCACACACCCCAGATGGGATCCACATTACAAACTGACTTCTTGACATTTTCAATCTACTCCAATTTAGTTGAAATGTTACTTTGACAAACAATATATTATGAAATGAAATAGTATTTTCATGGACTTTACCCTCTAAGGGACATTAAAATATCAAACCCCACTCTCCAACATATTAATATACTTTTGTATTATGAGATATATTTTGTTGAAATATTCTATATTTTAGCAGCACTGGATGAAACAATTGCCTCTGACCCCAAAAATACTATCAGCAGCTAATTAGTATTTCCATGTGAAAGATACAGCTTGTTAGCAGGGATTCCTTTCGCAAATATCTTTCTTCATATATCATGGTCAGCTGGATGTTTCTCTAGATTGAAATAAACATGCAACACCTTACTTTCACCTTAGTTGGATTCTTACAAAAGAACCAAATACCAAGAAAAAGTTCAATTTCTATTAGAATTATGAGTGACTCAAGGAAGAATCTTAACCTCTGTACTGTCAAATAATGTTCTTCTTTTTATCTTGTTTTTAAGTGCTTGGTTCATAAACCACCATCCTACGACTTTTGCTCTTTTTTTTTTTTTTTTTTTTTTTTTTTTTTTTTTTTTTTGGTTTTTTGAGGCAAGGCCTCACTTTGTGGTTCAGGCTGGCCTTGAGCTCAGCCTCAAACTCACATCACAGCAATCCTCCTGCCTTTGCCTCCCAAGTGCTGGGATTACAGGTGTGAGCCACCACGCCCGGCACTGTGGAATATGGTACTGGTTGCTGCTGGGTGTGAGTCTCCACACCCAGTATTGTATGTGGTTACCAGGGATCAAACCCGGGCCCTTGCGCTCGCAAGACAGGTGCCGGAACCACTGAGCTAAATCCCCGGCCCCGTTTTGCTCTATTTTTGCTACTGTTGGAGACAATTTTTCAATTATTATTAAGATGTGCATTATATGTACATGATGTATCCGTTAAGATTATTTTCCTATTAAGAGTTTTAAAATGGGTGTGTATGCAAGCCAGATGCACACAAATATACTGTTGAGAAGCTGAGAATCTGAGGTTGGTAGCTATTGTTGAAATGAAAATCATGAACTAAACAAAAAAAAAAATGGGACAAATGAGTCAAAAATTACCCATTAAGTAGTCTGCTCATGAAAACCAGCAATTTCTGAAGGTGAAGGATAATAACTGGTCTGAGGCTAATCAAGCAATATATCTAGTGGAAATTGAAGAAATTGATATACTATGTTCTGCCATCCTTCAAGTCTTAGATTTTCACATGTGTGAGAATCAATGATAATGAGAAAACAGTCCATTTCCACACACTTACTAGTATGACTCTTCTGGCTGGAGCAGCTTTCACCTTGTCCGCGGAGGAGAACAGAAATATGAATGACGCAGGATTTTAGCCTCAAGAAGTTCAAAATCTACTGGTTATAAATGAAAAAGACTTAAACAGACATATTGTTTCTATAAAAAAAATTCTGTATTTTCTTTATAAACCGTTCAATCTAAAACACATCTGTCATTTTCTAGAATCATGCAGATACCATAGGTAAGATATCTTGTTGGTATACTGAACAACAGCTCCTTTCTGTTAGAGTCAACACCCTACAAAAAGGCCCCTCAACTGTGCCAGATCTAAAATGGCTTCTTTTACCATACACCCCTACACGATGCTAGATTCAAAATGGCCTCCTTTCCTCCATATGCTAAAAATAGCCTGGCAGCTTTCACTTCATTAAAGCCTTCCAAAGGATGTTCCTATTTCAGCTTGTTTTTTCTTTCACTTTCCACACTCAGTGCCCCACCTGATCTCAGAACAGGCATAGGAGGTAAGGCAGCACTCACTAACATTTGACAGAGAAATGAAGTGACTTCTTCAAGGGCATACAATTACTTTGAGGTTGGCCCTCAAATTAACAAATGGTAGAAATGATTCTATTCTTTTCTTTCTTATATAATACATATCTAATCCTTAGAAAATTTTGTGTTCAGTGTTAAATATTACACAGTATTTTCAGTATTTGTATAAAACCTAGTTTACAGAATCAAGAATTAGAATAGGGCCAGGGATTGAGCTCAGTGGTACCACTGCCTGCCTTGCAAGTACAAGGGCCTGGGTTTGACATCCCATAATCAATACAACAATGCCCGGCATGGTGACTCATGCCCACCAGCAATCAGTACCATATTCCACAACCCCAGGCGTGGTGGCTCCCAGCACTCAGGAGGCAGAGGCAGGAAGATTGCTGTGAGTTCCAGGCTCGCCTAGGCTATATAGTAAGCACAGGGCCAGCCTGAACTACAAAGTGAGACTGTCTCAAAAAAAAAAAAAAATAGATTAACGTAAAGACAGTATCTTTCCCTAAACTCTCATTTTTTATTAAGTTTTCCTATCCACTTGGAGAACACTAGAAAAATGAGGAAGTGTTGTAGAGATAGGCAATGATAAATGAAAGAAAATTTATTTCCCAACTTAAATAGGAAAATCTTTTCTGTTTGGTAAGAAGCTTTATTGAGCAGGGGTTAATAATTGGACATAAATAGTAGGTCTTTAAAGTGCTGAAATAAACTTGAGAAATTCAACAAAAGAGAGGAGCTTATGAAATTTTTGTGAGGGTAAAGAAAAGTAAGAAAGAAAGGCCAATTCTTAACCTTCAGAATTGCAAAAATTGCTTCTTTTCATGAATTGGCTACCCTGGTGAGTAATCAGTAACTGATGTATCCCATCTTTACTAGCACAGATGTTGTGACTCACTTCAACAAGAGCATATACACTGCAGTCCATTCTAACATGAGTGAGACCTTAAAGACTGTTGGTGTGTGTGTATGTGTGTGTGTGTGTGTGTGTGTGTGTGTGTGTGTGTGTGTGTGTGTTCCAGTGAGATAAAGAACATGCCTAACTAGAATGGATAGCTCCCCTCAAGATTAAAATCCTGCCCATGTGGCGGCACACACCTGTAAGCTCAGCACTGAGGAGGCTGAGGCAGAAGGATTGCCATGAGATGGAAGCTAGTCTGGGCTACACAGTGAGTTCAAGGCCAGACACAGTGATATTTCATTAAAAAAATTAAAGTCCCTTCATCATGTTGTATGAGGTATGATCAAAATATATACAGTGGTTATGTTTGATTTTTTCATTATTTAAGCCAAAGATACACTATTAGATAGTGTTAATCTCCCCAAAAGCCACCACTATCTCCCCTCAGGTTGAACACACTGATCTCACCATTCCTGCCACTTTCTAAATAGTTCTGGAAGTTCTCCTTTGAGGATTTATGAGGGAGGTATAATAAAAATACAGTGAATGCTCCTGTGTAATTCCATCCAAATGGGCAGGATGGTAAAACCACTACAGTGTGTCACCCTCCACCTCGTTCAGTGGATCTGGCACCACGAAACTTTGGTCTTCTCTCAATGCTGAGGGTGATGATGATGTGTATTCATAATGTACCAATAAAGATTGGAATTTAAAAATTAAAAAAAAAAAAAAAAACCTTTGGTCTTCTCCAGAGTCAAAACGGCCACAAAAAGGGAAAGGTTTTGGATAGATCCAGTACACTGAGGCAGCCATGACAACACAATGAGAAACACTTCATGAAAGAGAACTTGCAGAACTACTTCCAAAAGTGGTGAGAATGGTGGAATGAGTGTGCTTGGAGTGGGGGTAGTTTGTACGAGATGATAGCAATCATTTCTTAAAAATGTAAACATTTGCTATGTTTTTCAGTCACATCTCATACATTATCCCCCTATTGTGCATTTATAGAAAAAGTTAATAGTACACAACTCAAATCAATACATGGCCCCGACAGTTCCACGGTGGGGAAAGATTGAAGGGGAATTTGTGCCAAGGAGAGTGGATGACATAGAATACAAAAATGAAATACATTTCTTTTTGCATGTGTCAGCACATGTATTAAATTTATACCAGAAGTCAGCTAGATTTGCAAACTCTGCTTGGTGGCTTTTGTTAATGTAAGGGAAGCTCACGCTTCTCTTCATACTTCTTCTAAGTGACTGTGGTAGGAGTCTCGGGATTGGGAGGAGTTGGCTCAACTTGATGAGATTGTGGTGGACTTGAGAGCAGCTGTGACAGCAGCTGCCCAGAAGCACCTGCACATCTGTGTGTACTACCGATGAGCAACACGAGTAGAAGGCACGAGAACAGGGCGAGTGAACATGGCTGTTCAGGAGACGCTCCACTGCCACAAGGGTGCACACAAGCGCCCACTGCCTGTGCAGACCTCTCCTGTTTTACCCACTGGTCCACGTTCCTGAGGAGGAACGACCACGACACTTTAAGTCAACTCCAGAAACTCCATGACATTGATTTTACTTTTTCTGTGAGCCAGAATTCAGCAACAAAAACCTTTTGCAGGAAAGAGTCAAAGAAAATGCCAGAACTGGAAACGTCTCCTGGTCAGTGCCCTATTTCCTTGAGCACAAAGGGACAGCTTTGCCTTTGTCTAGTCCCAGACACATCCTTCAAATGGAAGCCATCTGCTCCATGCACTTGTAAGAACTGGGCCAAGGGAACTTTAAACCAAGAAACCATTTCACCAAATGTCAGTCGGAGTGTCTGGCATCTGGCTGAGCCTAAGCACAAAGAAGGTAATAACACATTTCAGAAGGCTGTTGGCGCTCCTAGAATTTTACCCAGTACAACGGGCACTTAAAATTTATGTTTTACTTTTTGCTTGTAATTAGAAAATTATTCTATATTCACTGTAAAATTTAGAAATACAAAATTAGAAAATAAAAACTATTCATGAATGTGTTGCACAAGTATAACCACCATTATTATGTAGTTATAATTCTTTGTATCTTTATATTCTTTGTATTCTTGCAATCAGAGCATCATATTCTATATACTACAGTATATATGTACTCCTCCTTATATATTTTTTGTCACATAGTACTATCTTATAATATTAATCTATCATAAAATTGTGTCTGAATAAACATGCATATACTTTCCCATTTTTTTATAAAATGTTTTAGGAAATAACTTGTCATTGCATGCATCTTCAATTCTTGCCTGTATTCTAGAATCATTATTACTGTGACCAAAACTACTGAATATTCTTAAAATCTTCAACTATTTGCTATTAGGATGTCTGGAAAGTTTTTATTCTCTCACAAGCAGTGGTTGAGGATCTCAGACTTAATGGATCTAAAAACAAAAATACTCAAACTGAGTGTCTCTCTCCTTCTTCCCCTCCCCCTCCTTTTGCCTCTCCCCTCCCCTCCCCTTCCTCCTTCCCCTCCCCTCATCCTCTCCCTCCCTCTCTGTCGCTCTTTCTCCTTCTCATCGTGTAACACTGAAGGAACTCTCATATCCTCTGTTATAGCATTTTTCAGAATGGGTAGATTCATGTCAATAGCCAGTGAAATTTTGAAACTGATTACATATAAATTATATACAGAAGGAATTGCTTAACACTTGCAACTTTTAAAAGCTAAATCTTTACTCCTAATTTATAACTAACATATAAAACTTATAAATATGAAGTAGAGGGCAATATTTCAACACATCCATAAAATGTGTATTGATAAAAATCAAAGTACTTAGCATTTCCATCTCCTTATCATGTTTTAATATTTTCAGCCTTCAAGCTCCTCTCTCCTCATTCTTCATGAAATATGGAACAGACTCGTGGACTATAACATTTCTATTCTGTGGTGGAACGCTAGAACTTACTTTTAGCTCTGGTTTGTACCTGTCATCCAGCTTCCCAGCACACTGGCTCCTCCTCATCTTTCCCCACTCTTTGGACTCACTTGTTTACTTTTATAGTAACTTGCTTTTAGCATTTACATATAAGCAAGAATATACAGTGTTTGTGTTTCTTATTTCACTTAACGTCATGTCCTCTGGTTTCATCTATTTTGGAACAGTGATGATATATCATTCTTTGTTTATGGCTGAATAAAATCTGTTGTATATGCATACATATCTTTCACATTTTATTTATCCATTAATCTGCCAGTGGACACCTAGTTTGATTCCATTCTTGGTTATTGTGAGTGGCACAGCAACAATATGTGAGAACAGCTGTCTCTTCAGCATACTAATTTAATTTCCTTTGGAATTAAACCAAAAGTAAGATTCCTGGATCATAGAGAAGTTCTACTTTTAATTTTTTGAAGAACATCCATACCGCTTTCCCTAATGTCTATGTTAACTGATATGCTCATCCACACCTTCACTAGCATTTAGTTTTAGTCTCTTTTTATAATTGCTACTCTAACTCTTCCTGAGTTTAAAAATATTCTATACATCATTCCACTTGCGCTCCTTCTAGTATTCTACTTTTCATTGCATTTCGTTCCACTGTTGGGCCTGTAACCATGGTCTGTGGTTCTGAGGGATCAGTCCTTGCTCATCGCTCACTAGAAGGAATTCACCTTCTCCTGGAGTTTCTCCCCTCAGAACTCTTCCTCCCTTCCAGAAGCTTCTCCACAGATGTCCCTTCTCTTGTGCACATTTACACCTCAGTTTTATTCTCATCTGACCATGATTGACTTCACAATGCATCGGATGATGATCTATGTATTAGCTGATAAGCACTTATCTGATGTGCTTTCTTTCATTTAATAATTTGAAGAGAAATTTAAAAGAAATAATAATCTCCCAAGGTCCAAAAAAATAAAAGCTTCATAGTAATGAGAATAATGTTTGAACCCAAGACACTCAAGTAAACTTCCTGAGCTAAAGAACCTTAGCTGGGTCTTCTGAGATGTCATCTCAACTGCATGCCTTTGAAAAGACCAGGTCTTTGTCCTAAATTAAACATATGAAACCTACATTTCAATTCTCACAGTTCTGAGGCTTTTAAATATACATTTATTTCACTTTTTATCCAAGCGTAACTTCTTGTACATTTGCAGGTTTGTTTCTCCCATCTGTCTTTAAATTGTAAGGTCATAGACTGTTAAATAGAACTTACTCTTATGATCTCAGTCATAAACTCAATGTCTCTGCATTTCAAAACAAGAGAAGACTTCAGTTTCTCCGAAGAACCTCAGAAAACTGAAATCCTGAGAAAGTAGGCAGGTGGCAAGATGACACAGATGACTGTCTGCCCACGCCAAAGTCAATGGTTTCTATTAAAATTCTGTTTTTGTTGTGTTGTTATTTGTTGAAAACTTCACCTAAGATATCACAAATTATATAAGCTATCTAGTACACTTTCCCTTGCTTTATTATCATATATTCACATTAGCATTTTCCTTTGCAACCAGTTCCTCCTTTAAAATCCATCCAGTCCTTGTGAATAGAAATAGCTCTTAGTTATATTACAAGACACAGGTGCAATCTCAGATGAGTCAAAAGCTAGCATGCTGCTGCTACAATCCTGCTCCTCACAATTACATTTTCTCTTAATCATGCGGTGTGCACCTGCTTTAAGGGATGAGCTTCCAGGACTTCAAACACTTCTTTGTCTGAATCCACATTTCATTCAGCCTAATGAGCTTTATACATATGCTAATCTTTCAGACATCGTACCTCAAAAAGCTATGAGAATATATCTCTATCTATATATAGACATACATCTCAATAAGGTGTAAAAATGAGAAAAGACATCAAAAGTTCTGATAATTCAGGAGTGTAGTTTAAAATATGACAGCACAATTGGTTCTGTAGTGTGTAGGCAGAATAGAGATATTCAAAA